>JARLTB010000374.1:407500-682500 GCA_030141615.1 Unio pictorum
ATTATCGTGATATATAATGAAATGTATAAATTTTTCATTAATGGGAAGCAAGGAATGTCGAATTTCTTTGTAATGAAAAACTTATACAACGAGTGATATATTATTGATACAGCGTATATAATACATATATTGTCTTAGTAATCACATAGAAAGGTGTACACTTGCTCTCTAAACGGAGTTAAGATTTATTACAGGCAAATCCCAGAGTTTGTCCTCAACAAAACGAAGTTTTATGTCTGTTGTGGCTGTTTACAATTACCTTTGGATATTTATAAGTTGATAGTTTTTGTTTTAGTTTATATTTTACTTCGCCGTGATTAAATCAATATAGCACACTTATGGCTTAAATATCAGATATGGTTGTAGGGATGAAAGGGGAATGCTACATATATTTTTGGTTGACTATGCCAATCTTGTCAAAGCTGAGCCATTCACAAGGTTCCGCACGCATTGCATATCTCTCTCTCTCTCTCTCTCTCTCTCTCTCTCTCTCTCTCTCTCTCTCTCTCTCTCTCTCTCTCTCTCTCTCTCTCTCTCTCTCTCTCTCTCTCTCTGTAGATGAACTAAAATCCTATACGCTCGTCATTTCAGAAAGTTTATCCACTATCTTGATAAGATAGTCTCTTTCCCGATCTGTCTCTGTCTCTGTCTGTCTGTCTGTCTTTGTCTGTCTGTCTCTCTCTCTCTCTGTCTCTCTCTGTCTCTCTCTGTCTCTCTCTCTCTCTCCACATGCATGAGTAGTATTTTATGCATGAGAGGGGAGGGAGAACATAAAGCAGAATGGATTGCGACCAAAATGTGTGTAATTTCAAATTCATTCATAAAACGGGGATTATTAAAATGTAAAGTTGACTCATTTGTTAAATTCTATATTTTTTTTAGCTCTTTGTTGGTAAATTCTGCGATGAAATGTAAATCAGTGTCATGGGCTGGTAATCAATCAACCAATTATTATTATAATTAAAAAAGTTCATATAGCTAAATATGATAGATGTAGAGCAACGATTAGAAACTTGCTGATGCAGCAAATATTATACGTTCTGCTGATGCAGCTTGGTGAATACGACAGACAATATAGCAAATTTATGTACCACCACCTTATCAAATTAGGTGCGCACATTTTAATGTCAGCATTCCTAAACATGTTCATTAGGTAGATATTTTATTTTTACCACACGATACTGTCACATTTGGTAGATATTAATATGAATACAAGTACATGGCAATTGTCGCTGATGTTGAAAGTCGATATAATGAAACAAAGACGCTATCGACTAAAACAGTAACTGAAGTTACATCTGCTTTGGAAAGCATTTATCAACGATGATCAGGACCAAACGGTGGTCTACGATGGCCACGACTAGTACAGGTTGATACTTTCAAGGAAATTATTGGTGCAGTATCATATTTAATGAAAACTCATAATGGCAAATTTACACGAGGACGTACCTCAATTCGTCGTGATCAAGCGATCTTTGAACGATTTAATCGAACACTTGCTAAGCGTTTATTTGGATATCAATATGCGAAGAGAATAATTCAGAACGATATAAGATCCCGAGAATGGATTGAAAGATTATAAAGTGCGACAGCTGCGTTAAATAATGAAATCACTCATGCAACTTCCATGAAACCCGTTAGTGCGATTTTATAAAAACACATACCAATACAACGACATGACTTTTCAAAACAACTAGTACTAGATATTGTGACTATAAGATATTTATATGAACTTGACGAACTTGAAGTGGTTTTTTAAGAAAAGCGACTGATCCTATTTAGAATATTATAGCACAAAATCTCCATCGTGGTAAGATCAACTGGAAGACCTTCAATATGTAGATTCAATTAAACTGCATATCAACGTAGATTTGTAGATGAATAATTACAAATATAATTCCTGAAGATACACAATTACCACCATCTTTACTTTTGTAGAAAGTCAGCATCATTGCGTCGATTACACTCAAGACCATGACTACTTTGAATTCTGTCTACGGTTAATTGTCTTGGATTATTATTTGAATATCGCCACAACAATAATGTGTTACAGCTTTCACAACGATTATTGCGCTGTTGCTTTAATGTCATAGTAAATTCAACATCGAAATTAAAGTCACGTTCATATTTTTGTGATATTGTTTATAACGAAAAACATTTTACTAACAAAAATATTACTTTCTTGAGTTTGAATATCATTTTGTGCAATAATAACCCTCGGCAGCTGAGACAAACAGTTTGATCAATCGATACGATCATCCACGATCCAAATATTTGTGTCAGAAATAGTTAATCCCTGTGAAGAATGCATTGTCATTTCATATCCTTGTGTCCGTGGAGCTTTGTCCATAGCTAATGTGCTCTCAACAACACTGGCAGGAACTAAAACAATATCATTTAATACAAGATTGTGTTTCCCCCTTGACTCTATCAAGAGTCCTAATATATCATTTTCAATATTTTGCCTTCGCGTATCTGCTGGTCGATAAGACAGTGGTACATGCAGTTCTGGAGAAACCTTTCTCGTTGTAACTGAAATAATTTTTGCTGAAGTGTATATCGAACTCTTTTACCACTTGCAACTATCAAGTCGCTTGGTCTCCACCTATCCCAAAAATCATTTATTGGCGTTTCTGAAAATATCTCGCGCCTTATTTTACACTGAATTTTATTCTGTTGTAGTCTGATTAATTTCTTAAACTCTATTCGGGATCAAACGTCCTATGAATATGTTATCTCCTCATAATAATCTACAAATCGTTTTAGCCATTCGCGGACAGATAATCCATGATCACCACACATTATCATAGCAGTATTCTTCAACAATAACGAATAAAGAAATGTTTTAATGTTTCTAGCGACACTACATATTTCATCCCGACTAATAATCCTTGTAATATATTTTATCACTCATTCGTCGTGCAGTCCATGTGTCTCCTTTCCATCTCAAAAACCTACGAAAAGACGTCGGGGACGGTGGTTGTACAGATTGAGTGTCCCGCTTAACTTGGTTTTCGTTCTATAGCGGTTGATAGCCCTCGAAGTTATTGCCCGGTTCTAGTATATATAAGTGGTGAAACGTATATATATATATATATATATATATATAATATATATATATACAGAGAGAGAGAGAGAGAGAGAGAGAGAGAGAGAGAGAGAGAGAGAACAAACCGACACAAACCCAGGTACAGGTCAACAAACAGTTTAATCAACTACATATAATTGATCTGTTTACTGACAGATTTAGTTCATCAGAGGCTTCAGTGAACAATCGAAGTCAATGTATTGTATGATTTGCATAATTCTGATTCTTCGGATTGTTCTACTTCCACTGCAGCTATTCAGACCCCTGGATCTCAGGATGTTACTTTCAACAATCCGTCTCGGGACACTCTCAGAATACCTCGTACAAATGATACGTCGCAGGATTACTCCACAGGATGAAACGTCTCAATATTACACGTCTCAGAATTTCACGTCTCGTGAGTTATTTCCTCACTTTGCGTTCAACATCCCTCCAAAAGAGTTCGTCGGTTTACTTCGACCACAGTTTTTACGAGATTTCTTGCAAATCCCCTGCAGCCTATTCTGGTTTTCTTGCAGAAAAGCTTAGACTGTTTAAAAGTTTTGATGAGGCGATATTAAAACCTAGGAAATTTAGTATGGGAAACATTCCCCTTAATTAGCGTAACCAATCAGTTAAATTCCTCTGCCGCCTTTCTCAGAGGCACGAAAATCGGGGTCAACTTGACTTGGTTGTTTTATAATTGTTAATGGCGACAGCTTTACCAATAAAGAAACGTTTACTGTGTCCCTAATAATCCGTCTTTCTCCTGTCCAAGCAAATGCTTAATTAAAACTAGCATTCTACCCTCGAAAGGAAAATTCAAACATGGCAGTTTGACGATTGATACGCGCCTGTTCTCCAGAAATTTAATTATTGGTTCTCTGATTTCAACTAATGCAATCTTGTTAGATCGACATAAATTCGCCCCTTCACATAAGTGCAAGAGTTTACTTCTCATTCGTTTATTTCTCTGACTAGTCTATGTGTAGATATTAAACTAATCATATCAACATAATACAATGTATTTCGACGAAGTAATTCAATCACACGTCTTGTTTTGCTAGAACCTCTTGGTCCGTTTAGATAAACAGTCTTATGTCTAGCAACATGAGCATGTACAGCTGTTGCTGATAATAATTTTGATATTTTATTATTTTTGTAATAAATTATTTTTATTTCAACGTAGGCAGGTTCAGAAAAAAAATAAGTATCCTTTTTTATTTATTCTACGTTCTCCCTATGACGCATCAGCGCCGATATGTCGTTGCAATCCTGTATTTTTATCGATATAAAATAGATATGTGGCAAAGTTAAAAATTATATTCACCATAAAAAAAACAATTTATCGGCATCTCTGTTTTTCAGAAGAATTTTTATTATTTTAGTACCATTTATCCTAAATAATTATACAATATGACATATTTTCATTTTTTGGTACTATTGACCGTATCGAATTACAAAATCAGTGAAGAATAAAATTATATTTTTTCTAATAATAATATATTTATATTGATAATATTTATTCTGATAATATCATTTTTATTGATAATATTTGTTATGTAATTTTCTGTTTCAGTGTGATTTGCATTATCTTGAGTACAGAGAACCACATCAAACTATACAATCTGCATGATCTTCATTATTGTAAGTACCATCAACTTATAAATTACAAATGATCATTATTTTAATTACCATCCAATTATAAAATTCGAAAAACATTATTATTTTAAGTACCATTTACGACCTCATCAAATCATAAAATCAGTGAAGAATACAATTAGAATATTGATTCTGATAATAATATTTATTCTGATAATAATGTTTAGTATGTAATGTTCTGTTTTTCAGTAAGGGTCTCATTTTTAGTACCTTTTACTCCAATAAATTATCAAATCAGTCCTAAAATTATTACTTTTAGTACCATTTTGCCTGAAATTTGGACGAGAATCAGTAAAAAAAATACATTCTGTTACAAACCTACAAATTTTTTTTGTCATTATATAATTATTTTGATGAGATGTTTTTTCAATTACCAATATATGACACATTAGTAAGACCTCAACATTCCTATGATCAAAATATCTACTATCTTAAAGTCATTCAGATTTTATATACAGATTCAAATTTAAATTTTCATACATTAAATCAATCAAATGTCCGCTTTGGTTTGAAGGTTTGAAAGTTATTCTTAATAATAACGAAATATGGCATCCAATTGATCTTTATTAATGGGTTCTTGTACAATCGGATATAATAGTGGAGCAAATGTATATAGAAGATAGATCTTGATTTGATTCTTCAAGATTTGCGTGATAGCTGCCAGCAAATATAACTGCAATAGTTGATGTTATATTCACAATTCCTTGTGAAATATGACGACCGTCTCCGTATGGATCATTGTTATGTTTGAGAATAGTGGTGCTATTTTTCTCCTTTAAGATTTTTAGGAAAGTTTTCATTAATAAGATGATTTAGTTATTTTGTAAGCTCGTCGCTTTTAAAAACTTGTATTACAAATGTTGGTAATTCTTCTCCGGTTATTTTATAATGATTGAGAAATAATTGTTGTATCGTTATCAGCTCAGAAAGTAGAATATCATACTAATCCTTAGGAGTAAAATTCTCATCACCCCTAGCAAATACTGTTTCAACGATAATTGTATTAATATATTCGATATCTGATCAAACTTGAATGTTGTATTGTTTCAATAATATGTTGTTTTATCTCATTATCATTACTGCTGAGATAAGGAAGAAAACTTTTGCAGATCTGTACGTGAATTAGAGTGTTTCGGCTTAATTTGATAAACCAATTATTTTCCATATATATTCAATTAATTTCTTTTCTCTGTTTATTGTATTTATAGCCAGCCAGTACCTTTTATTTAGGACGTCTTTTTATTCAATCCGACGCAATACAATATTCAGCTTTACCATAAAATTCCCAGGGATAAAATATTAAATACTAGGGCATAACCGATTAGCATTTTTCTACCGATTTCCGAACCGGATTTTGGGCATGAAATTTGTCCGATTCCGGATGCGATTCAATTATTCGGAAATGCTAAATCCGTATTTTTTTCTAAAAAATTTCATCTTCCGTTTCCGGGTTTCTGGTATCTGGTTTTGCCGTGTCTAGCATGTTACTTAGTACTTTATCATATCCGGCTTCATTTCCAGTTTTAACCCGTCCGTTCAAATAGATAGTCTCACAGCGTGGTTGTGTTGACCATATTGAACTTTTCTGACATCTTATTTAACTTTATTAACGCACTATCGAACGACTCGCAGTGTTAGA
The DNA here is from genome assembly GCA_030141615.1 of Unio pictorum. Lineage (NCBI taxonomy): Eukaryota > Metazoa > Mollusca > Bivalvia > Unionida > Unionidae > Unio > Unio pictorum. Next base: position 413,869 of record JARLTB010000374.1, read on the forward strand.
CACGGTGCTATAGAAATTCAACTTTATTATTTTTATTATCCGAATCGGTCGTTCCTGCCTTGTCCGACTCCGATTAATCGGAAGTTCATACTATCCGGTGGAATCCGATTTCCGGATCAAAAGTCGGTTATGCCCTATTCAATACTCTGGAAAATGTATAAATATTTTTTATCGGTGAACAAATTTATGTCCTTTAGGTTCTGGAATAACGTGTTAACTACGTGGTCGGTGATCCTTTATGTCATTGTGCTTAATATCAACGACTAGTGGACTTCCAAAAGCTCATTAATGTTTCTATTCATGTTTATATATAAACTCACGAACGTGATGACGTGACTAACGTGATCATATCTTAGATTGGTTACTTCACTACTACCTAATGTTAATGAGTTCATCATTGAGAAGTTTCTATCATCAATGTTTTTCTTTGTAGCATCATCAGATCAGCTTTTATGTCTGGTAATTTAAGTAGTAGTCAGAGAGAGCTATTTTTTGTTCAGCAAATTTTGGAGTAATTACTGGCATACCAAAAGAGATTTATTAGTATTACTTTTACATTAGAAGATGCAGCAGCCCGCCAGAGTGCATAAGTGTCATCACCTTTTCATACAAATGCAACATGTATGCTTAGCACCACAAATGACTTTTCTAACATTTCTGCAAAATCCAAAATCAGAAACAGTGGAAATGCGCAACAAAAACATTATATTATTACCCACTAACATTATACTGCGTGTTGCGAATCATAAGTTGTAATTTTGAATTGGAATAATTATTACCTTTCTCACATCAGAATCAGCAGCCTTGTCAAAGTTTTTGGGTCGTCCTTTATTAGACTGTTTTCAGGAAAGTCATTACCGTCTTTATTGACGGACCAGCTGATCATGTATAATTGTCGGAATATCTTGCTAGGTTAATTATCGTTGTAGCAACATTATTATCGTTTTTAATCGATGCAATATTTATTCCATCAAACATTTATGTAGCGCTATCAAACAACGCCATAATATCATTGTTACCAAAAGCAACTCTAACACCAGGGCATACGGAGTATTAACAGCAACATTTGTTACAAGTTCGCCTTCTACTTGAATAAACGCGTCAGCTAATAAATTTGTTTTATATACTACTGTATTGAACTTGCAGTTCAATTCTGATTTCGTCATCGTGCATCGTAAGACTAAAATTGATAATTGCGTACAGAATCATCTGTGAGACTTGGTGCGTCTAAATCAAATGCTGGGTCAGATATACGTTTAAACAGTTTATTGTAAGTATTATCATCTACCACGATGACCACTCCCGTCTAATAAATTTGCAGTGAGGTTGTGGGTTCGAACTCTGGCCGATTCATACCAAAGACTTATAAAAATGGTACTAACAGCTTCCTCGCTTGTCGTTTAGCGTTAAGAGGGTTAGTGTTAGGACTGGTCGGCTTGGTGTCAGGATAATGTGACTGGGTGAGACATCATGCTAGATGTCTGCGACATGATGCCACATCGCTTGACATCACTATAAACTGCCACACTGCAGACATCGTAGCGACATGACTAAAAGATTGTTAAAGCTATGTTAAACATTCTATTCACACACACACATATTCAACATTATCGATATTCTCAACATCTGACAGCCATTTTCCGATTAACGGGCACCCGGTATCTTGCTGCGCGTGCTCAGTTGGTCTTCAGATGTAGTGAGTGAGCAAACAGCAGACGACTTTGTTCCGATACACATTTCCTAATACCTTGTAGAAAATGAGACGAATTAATAATTAGAACAAATCGTGATTTTTATTTAACAAATTCCGATCGTCTGAGCTTTTATCAAAAAGGACAATATTAATAGTATGTATATGTGTCTGTAGAGATCTAAGGTTAAAATAGTGCCGGTGTCTTTGAAGGGAAAAATGTTTAATATGAAGGGTATTATAATTATAACATTATGGGTATATTTGGCGTGAAACATTGCATTAAAACACCATATGTTTTGCCCTAAACAGGAAATATGTTGAAAATGTACATAGGCTTGACACACGCATGTCGCTATGAGACGTGTCAGGTTCGCTGAGCCCCAGTTATTAAATCGTGTATAAACTAAAGTATTTATGTCCAAACATTGGCGCAGGCTAGAGTTAATCGTTACCGTGCCCAGAGAGAACACTAACATCTTGGGCCGGCACAGGCGTTAGGTTGCTTGACTTCCCAGCTACCTGTTACAGCTTATTGCAGAGCAGAAAAACTCGCCAGGGGGAAATTCGCTCCCCGTGGACAGACAGCGAAAAGACCATCGGCCACTAAGTTTATTGGATCGGGTTACAGCGAAACTCAATCGGAATTGAGATAGAGGGTGTGGTAACAATTTTGATCCGAAATGTAAATTCTTAAAAGCAAGCAAACAATTAGTAGGAAATTCTAAAGAAACACAAAGCTTAGTGCAGGATGTCGAAAGGAAGAGGGAATTTGGACGTCAGAGAGAAGAATACACAGATGAGTACAATTCAAGGACAGGTGGAAAGCTATGTCGCACTAAATATCAAGTGATGCAATAGGCTGGAACATGGCCGAGTGGGAGGAGAGTCAATAGAAACTGTTAATGACTTGGCTATAGAATTGTATTAAAGTGTTATTCGTTGGATTTCACTTGTTTGTACCTTCAATCGTTTAACCGGTAGCATTGCTGTATTGATGGCTTAGATCTTTACATATATCTTCACTAATTGAACTTCCAACCAACCTCGAGCCTGGTTGGGATTTCTAAAATAATTTAAATACAATATTGCGAGCACCCCACCCCACCATAGCACACGTACTAGTGGTGGCATAACAAACCCCGTCATGACACAGGGCATAAGGGGAATTCAAAATGGATATCATACATTCGACTCAAACATGATATATTGTCACTTTGGATGGGATGAGGATAAAATCAGTATTTGGGTGTCTGTCTTAAATTAGCACTATGATTACCTGGTACCGCTTTTGGGGAGGTATATGGGGGTTGACGAGAACTCAGCCATATGACCGCTATTTTCGGGTTCGGGAAATATTAACAACTATGGATTCAAAATTGAAATGTAATGTTTACACTACACTTACTGAAGATACCTAGTGACCTACTATTCATTAACACCCAATCACACAATCCAATACTTCATGCACATAATATTCCTCTTGACTGACGAGCATTTATAGTACGGGCAGTGGAACAGGGATACGATTCAAAGGAATGTGTTTTAAAATCAATGAATTTGAATGACTTGTAAGGTTAAATGGCATGCCAATAGTGCAAAACCTTATCCCCCCCTTTTAGTACAAATGTCCATGTCCCAATACTCTCATAATTCGTACAATTATAGTTGTATAGCTGAGTGAAAGATGAAACAAGAGTTATGTTAGCTCTCTTTCAAGGAGTGCACAACTGCAATTTTACTGCTGATGTTTTAACGTTCATACTACTTTTTAGAAAGCGATAGGTCCTTTGCGAAGGCGTCCAAATCTCAATTTATAATAGCTACTTGTCACCGTGGTCAAATTAAACATAATCCAATCTATCTGATATATATTTTGTATGTGTGCATTTGAACATCTTAACTCTATCTGAAATATACACGAAGACATTAATGAAATTTGTTTTAGATTTTTATGAATATTTTCGTGAATAAAGGTCTTTCGACAGGTATTATGTATTGATAAGGGAGTGGCAGGCTAAACGTGAGCTTAGTGCTAAGTTGTTAAATATAATATAAATTTATATATATATATATATATATATATTTATATATATATATATATATATATATATATATATATATATATATATATATATATATATATATATATATATATATATATATATATAAGTTAAGAACTGATCGATAAGATTTCTTCTTATTCTGAGCCATCCTCATTTATGCTGTTCCTGTTTTAAGTCTGCAGATGATTTTTATGTTGTACTCTCACATTTTATAATAACTTTGATAATTCAATTATTTATTAAGTTTTATAAAATTGTTTGGTTTTGCTACTGTCTGTTACTTAGTTTATGACAAGAGAGCAGGATCATAATATTCAATACACCACATTTACTATTCCAAATCCGTTTGAAGTAACATGACCTATTTGCTAACCGCGCAGAAAGGGATGTAAAAGAAGGGTCATACATTATAAGATAAATCACTTATAACCATTGTAACTTCCCTATTCCCATAACTGGCTGTTTAATGGTAGATAACTATGTAGTGGATAATATATCAATGGTTGATTGTCACTCCATGGAGCGTGTTCCATAGTATGTAACTGGAATTAGAACAGTAAACACATAGGTATTTAGATAGTAGATAACTGAATGCTGTATTGTTATAAGATTAAATGTCCCATTTGACTTTATACAGTTGTAAATATGTTAAACCTATGTACATTGTATCATTACATCTTGCGCTTAACTCATTATAATGTTCAAAAATGAAGCATACTTACAGTGTCAACACTATACTTTCAGCAAGAGGAACCAAGAAAACAAACTAAACATTATAAACCGAATTTGAAATTCCAATTCGAGGTCAAAACCGAGTAGAGACTAATATTTAATTTCCAGTGTCCTAAGAGGGTCCCAACAGAGCTATATTAATTTTACATTTTCAGTAGACAGTCTCAAATGTTAAACCAATAGACTAATGCATCTGCCAAGTACGCAGTCATTTGCAATATAATACGTTGAGTTTGTTTTCCCATAAACATTTCAGCATGATTTTAGCAAACAGTCGGGTTACTTAATTCTGTCATTTCTGACTTTTAATTAAGCCATTTATATTTTATTAGGTTGTTTGTTGCATGTTATTGTATTATTTATGATTTTCTATGGTTTCAATTTTCATTTTGGTTAGAAACAACAATTATTTATTATTTCCTCTCGCTCATTATTACATTCTGTTAATCTTTCGATTTTGCAAAAACAAAGATTCAGTACGCTGTGCTACTTAAACTTAAGTTCAGTCCAATTCAAAATTACTTTTGCCATTTAAACAAAATAAAAGAAAATTGTCAAAAACTACTCAATTTGAATACAGTATGACAGTGTACGGAAACTAGTTTTGCCAAATCATAACTTTAGAACAAAAACAACCAAAATAAACAACAACTAAAAAGCAAAAAAGCTGATTATTAAACAATTTGATTCACTGAATATTAGTGAACATAAAATATCAATAGTAAGAGACTGTTTCAGTTGGACATAGACAGATGTGAAATATAAGGATCATGGTATTGCAGACACAACTCAATAATATGCCATTGCAATGGTGCATATACAATATCGTGCGTATTCTCTTCATCAGTTCAGTTACGGCTTCCTATTAGAACATGTACATCAACATAAGAATATAAGAAAACCAAAAACGAAATTCTAGAAAGAAAGACAATAAAACCGTACAATGGACATTGATGGAGTAATTTTGGAAAGTACGAAAATTTACCAAACTGATGATGCTTTCATTTTCGAGTTTTTCTCACTCACTCATTCTCACGTATTTGATTAAAACGTACAGTATTCAAAATTAGCTTTTGATTTTGTAACATAATGTACATTTTCTGTATTCTGTTTGTGTCTCTGTTAGTGTCTGAGTGTGTGCAATGCTATTTTATTCTTCTTTCACTTCATGGTTATAATTATCAACAATCAAAGAGGATTCGGGTATGCTCACTCTGGATTAGAAGGAGGCTATATGTGATAGGTCATGCTTCGCTTAGAAGAGGATAGTCGGGAGTCATCTGATATTGTCCATAAGAAATTTCGATTCTGTAATATGCCGATTCATTATATCCCATTCCTGCCCTGTGTTGATTAATACCAATGCGTAATCGTCATTCTAATTGGCGTGTTGTATAGTAACTTTAGTAGTTGAAGATAATATGGGTGTGAATAACATATAGAAGGTATATGTCAGAAAGTATAGCTTGCATTACATTTCCCGTTAGAACCCATCATTTTTTTTCTATATTCCCATGACTCCCTCCATTCCCATTAGCGAAAATATGGTGGTATAAAGCTAATTTTCTATAGACTCCGAATCTCATATAGTCCATAGATCTTCTATTCCCAACAACGATACTTTGGAGTCACAATGCTAACGTTACATCGAAACATGACCACCAACATCACCATGTAAGACTTTTGTTCCCCTCTCCACAAGTGACATCTCCATATTCAATTCCCTTTGGAGACCAAGGAGCTTTTACCATGCTAAATTGATTTTAGAGTCCGTATCGCTATCTCCGTGTCTTTTTCTGCCTATGTCCAACATATACTCACATGCGTAAAACCTTTTGGCATTAATAACATATGATTTCACGCTAACAGACCCGTACTGTTAATACGTTAATTTATAAAAAGACACGTACGTTTTTTTTTTCTTCATTACTGCCATTCAAGTTGAACGTATGAACGTTTTTAATATACATTTCCCCATCTTGACCCTAGAATCCACATACCTATTGAACATAGGAATCCCACAGACACGCAGTGTCATCTAATGCTAGTTACGTCAATCTAGTGGAGATAAATGTGTATTGAAGAATTCGGCTATTATAGGACTCGTATGATATAACGGATGGCAAAATATATATTTATAATCAGTTGGTCACACACACGCACCCCCCCCATATCTTTTTCCGCCCATATATATATATATATATATATATATATATATATATATATATATATATATATATATATATATATATATATATATATATATATATATTCTCTTAAAATATATAACAGATAAGAGTGACTGACAAGTTTTGTAAAATTTAAAAAATATTTTTTTTTCCTAGAAAACAAAGTGCAAAAAAAGAAGAAAGTATTGCGAGCTACATCCCAAAAGAAAGATCTAAAGAAATGTCCTTAAGACGACACAGTTTTAAAAGCGAGAACTGAAGGCAATGGTGTGTTTGCTATAGCCTTTTGTTGAATCACTTAATATAATTATAATTATAATAACTATATTATAAATTCCAGTGAATGTCTTTATCCAAGAATGTTATCAGAGTACGTTGGTATCACTTGATCTCAATTACTTGAAGAAAAAAAAAATTCAACCAAAACTGGTCACAACATAATACAACTTGAAGGTGCTAGATGTTAAAACAGGACTGACTACATTCGTACAATCACCAGATTACATAGGTTTCTACTTCACTTCGGGTCACAAATAACATCTTCTTAAACCAAACAGTACCTAATGGAAAAAGAACCTTTTAGAATGATATAATGAACATTGTTTATTTATGACACAATAACTTTTCGACGAATTAACATAGAAAACTCACAAACCTTGATCCAATTCATCATATACACTCCATCTTCTTTACCTGAATAATAATAATAATAATAATAATAATAATAATAATAATAATAATAATAATAATAATAATAATAATCCTGATATTAAGCTCATCCGCATAGATAATCATGATGTATCATTAGTGGCTTACATAAATGAAACTTTCATCCGTCGATCAGGTCGAGCAGAAAGTAATTCAGATGTAGACAATCTCAAATACAGCAGACAATGTTACATTAAAGTAGCATGTAATACATTTTTTAACAAACAAACTTTTAAATTACATTTAATATACATAGCAATATTAACTTCTCATCTAACGGTAAAGCTTGTAAAATTACGTTTAGGCGAAGAAAATAATATCTGATATGTAGTTTATCAGAACGCTTTGAATTTTCGATTCAGATCTAAAACTGATTGCTACTATCAAACTGACAATGTAACATTTGTGTTTTTAAACAAATTATTGATGGCGGTTGCCTCTCCATAAAAGATATTTTACTATATAAGATGAAGAGGATTTATTTTACCTATAATGTAGTTTTCAATCAATATAAATGTTTTTATTGATATAAAAGTAACAAATCTAAGTAGATCTTTTTAAAATAACGTTTATCAGGTAAACGTACACGAAGATTTCGTATGTTTTAACTGTACCATGTTTTATACAAAATATTATTAGAAGCTGGCCATTGATTGATAGAAAAACAAGTAATATTTGTGATCTCAAAAGATTCCATAATGATGTGAATCATCTTTGGTTTGCAGGAATGACTGTAGCCTGGTTCTTAACCTGATGGATTCCTACATTAAAATACTAAGTTATATTACCAAACCAAGTTGACTTCCATGTTTAGTTCATATACACAACACTTATGTTCCATCCAAATTAATTTGAGTTACTTGGCAATATACCTTAAGCCCAGCTTAGTATAATCCAGATCCGGCCAAAGGGCAAAACTAATAAGTTAACTACCTTTGGCCCCGCGTTTTTAGAAATCAACTCCAAATTGTTTGGAGCCCCGCGCACATCGCTTGCTGTCTCGAGACCTGCATGCTGCCTTGTGCCCCTCACATCCTAGGGCCAGACATGGCACAATAAAATCAGAAATAAAGAAGACGAATACGGTGAGTCCTTGCGCAATGTTCTTTACTGATGGTACTGTCTTGCAAAAGTATTTACTGTAGTATGTCATTTAGGCAAAATATTATCAAGTGAGTTCAGTCTAATAAAACATCGTATTTGTTTATGCGTTATTATGTGTACTACAAAACTCATCGCTTAACAAAGTATCTAGAAATATTCCAATTGAAAAATATATTGAGCGAGGTATAGCGCAGCAAGGCTTGTAATTATAATAATTGTATGTATCTCGGGTGCACACAAATAATGAATTCATGTAATAGGTCTTTAGGACTTTCGGGAGAAACAATTGTTATAAATCAAGATGTTTTTGTCATAATTCAAGATGTAGTTGTCATAGGTATTACGTTTACTGGATTAAGATTTTTACTGATACAAATGAAAATCGTAATTGTTCAAATAGTTATTTCATAAATCAACTTATTGCACAAGTGTACCGAGGTCTATAGAAGATTTTGCAAACGTTTAATCCCATTGGATTATTGTTTTATTCCAGCGAATATTAAACTCAAGTAACTGAGAAGCATACCCCTAAAAAAAGATCCCTTTTCATAAAAGCAAATCATCCCGAAATGATTCTCTCTCTCTCTCTCTCTCTCTCTCTCTCTCTCTCTCTCTCTCTCTCTCTCTCTGTTTAATATTTAAAGCTTACAAATGTATACCTCACGGCTAGTTCAACAAATCTCTGAGAGAAACATAAATCAATATTAAATATGTAGTGTCAGATTATACCTCTGGCAAAATATTTGTGCATCTTTCTGTTATAATTTCGTAGTGCTATTGTAGATTTTGTATCACTATTAGAGACCATCTGGAACAAACTATAGAGAACAACAGCAGTAGAGTCGATTTTCATCAATATTCGACTAGCTCCATTAGGCTATTGAATTATTAATTGCTGTATCTTTCTGATCAAAGCATTTGCTTCAAAGAGCCATGTTAAACTTGAAAGGTTTGTGATTGCTAATTTACGTGAGGTAAAAGTCATTTTAAAATATTATAAAACTGACGTGGCTCAATCGATTTCCTATTAAAGGTACGTTTGTTTGAATTAGGACGAAATTCATTCAAAAAGGATCAATAGTAACAAGTTATGTGCAGAGCTGTGGCTTTAACATTCATGCTACGTCATACATTTACCCATTAATTTAGGATAGTGATTGCCAACATCAATATTCTATTAATCGGTCCCGGTGTATTCAATGTTTGTAGGTTTCCAAAAGATTATTTGGCCTAATTGTATGCGTAAGCAAACCTGTTTTTATTATTATAATTTTTGTAAAGAAAGTTTAGTTCATATAAAAAAATATAATTTTCCAAGTCCAAGAAATTAAACGTCCCAATGAGCTGCAAACTAAGAAATGTATTTTACATATTTTAAAATAAGTCGTACTTTTTTCACCTTTATGTGTTCATTCATCGCACTCCGATGCGCTAAATGCTGGAATCGACTTTACAATTTACTCGTTCACGTCTTGTAACGTATCAAAACCTACCGATTGACTGCACATTGGGCTGAGTGACCGAATTATTGGCCAATCGAATGACTTGGAGCTAAATAAATCCATATGATTGCAATGTATATAACGGCATTATTTTATACTTGGCTTATTCTAACCAAATCTGGCCCTCCTTTGATTTCAGCCAAGCACTTAATTACAATAAAAAGGATTGATAGCATTTTACCGATATTATAAAGCAATTAAATCAAGGTGATCACCTTTGAACTTGTTAGTTTGTTTTGTGTTTTCTGAGAGCTAATATGTGTTTCAACATCATACAAGATGTGCGTTCATCTTTTACACTCAATCTTAATGTAGGTGGTTGATTTTCTATTTGATTTTTAAATAAGTATTCTGAAGATGAATTCTGAATTCGACCTTTCTTTCAGCAATGTGTAAAAAAGAATCCTTCATTAACCTTCAAAGTAGAATTGAAAACCTCCACCCGAGGGATAAAACTTCTGAGTCAGACACTGATCATAACCTGGTATCTGACGCAAAACCTTTACCCTCGGATGCAACTTTACGATCATATACCAATGCATATGGACCACTCCAGAGGCCAGAAGGTTAGAACGTCCGCCTTGGATGCGGGAGATCACGAGTTCGAACCCCGGCTAAGTCAAAGATTTACAAACATGGTACTAGGAGCTGCCTCGGTAGGCGCTCAGCATTAAGAGGTATGTGTTAGGACCGGTCCGCCTATAACATGTGACTGATAGTAGTGATGTTTGATTATATTATTAAAACATTACAAACGTTTTGTAATAATTATCTGATCGAAATTATATCAAGTAAAACATTTTAAGTTATTTGTTCACAGCATCACAAATATGAGATACATGTACTTCTATTTTCACGCGTCCCTTCGTGTGTGATTTAATAATAGTTTCAGTAATATTTAAAATATAGTCTGCTGAGTTATTATTTCTATCACTATTTGTAATTATACGCATCGAAGCTGATATTCTACGGGATGTTTGAAACCACGAAAATGATACATTAATTACAGACTATGCATGATCAAGCTTCACTTCGATAGCGTCGTTATTGCAGTGTGTAATCGATCATTGCGTCCGTGGATGGAATGTGTAATCAACTGTTACGCCGTTAATACAACGTGTAATCAATCGTTACATCTTTTCATGCAGTGTACAGTCAATTTTCAAGCTTCATATCTTCATGAATTCTGCACATGTTTGTAGTTCCATTCTTATATGAACAAACTAACTGACGTAGACGAGAATTAAAATTTACTTTGTAAATTTTGGCACAAAAATGTAGTGTCATTCGAGACAAATTCATTACTATAAAATTCGGTTTCTTGCTAGCACTTATGGTGAAGAGTTGATGCTTCCCTACAGTAACTAACAGACGATATTCGACGTATTTTACATGGACCATGGGCAACCTGGTATTTTTCTGATATACTGCGAACAAAATGGACTATTTTCAACAAAGCACGCCGATACAAAGTCAACTTAAATTACAAACATAGATACTTACAGAAAGTCTGATTTGTGTACTGTTTATGTATATATGTTTTGTAACAGTGTCTTGAGATTCATTGAGTTTACTTCAAGTTCCAAACACCTTGTAAACTAAACGATAAATCTGCCAACATACCACACATATGGCTGATGATGATTTCATTCGGAAACAATCTACGTGAAGACAGGTTAAATGGACATACTTACAGTTTAGTACACGCCACTTCAATTTTTGGTTTGACTTTTTTTTTCAACTTATAATTAATAGTGAAATCTTTCTTCAGAGTACATGAATTGATTCAATTCCATTTCTATATTAGGTTGGGTGGGGTTTTTTTGGGACTAAATTTAAATATATGATAATACGATTTTTTTTTTTAATCTTTAATCAGCATGGCATTCGAATTCAAAAGCAAGTCGTAGTCAGTCTAAGAAGTACACGTAGATGGTCAAACTATCGGTGTCAATTTATGGTCAAACTATTGGTGTCAATTTATGATGAAACTAATGGTGTCTGTATGGTGACGAGGGTTGTTATGCCGCCACTATGGTAGGTGTTGTATGGTTGGGGTGAATTTTCTTCTATTAATGCCTATATCTCTTCCTGCTGATGCGGGGTCAACATAGAGTCACACTCCACGTGTGAGGATGTCTCAGCTATCGATAACAGACAGCTAGGGACAGTGTTCCCATCTTTCGCAATGCTTTCGGTCTCCTCCGTGACGATCGGGGCGATGCCAAAATCGTTGACGGTCTCTGTTACTCGGTATTGCTCAAAGAAAATGTGCATGGTAGAGCTTCTCCTTAGCATGTAATCTAATCCGATACATTTGATGTCTGACCTTTCCGGCTACGACGCTCGACCCCCTCCAAGAATCTTTCAGCTTGTTGTGTTCTTGGGGTAACAGAAACGACACCTTGTCCCTATCTTCATTTATCACAATGGTTTTTCTTATTGTAATATTTTGCCCAACCTGAGGTTTACTTATGTTTCACAAAGCCGTGACATAGTATGTACCTATTCAACAGCGCGATCGTCCGTTCACAGCTGTCTCAATACGGCGATTCAGCAGCGTATGGTCCTCCCATACAGTAGTTAAAAAGGAGAAATCTCCAAAGTCGCGTGTTGTACTTTCGGGTTTGTGAAAAGCATGCTAGGAATGTACCAATCGCAATCTTTGTGGACGGCCTTTACATAGCTTCTTAAGTGTTTTTTTTTCTTCAGAAGTCTGGTAAACCGCTCGACCAGCCAGTTTTATTTGGGGTGATACACACCGTATCATGATGTTAACAGTCTTTATGTTTATAATTCACATCACCCGGTTTACCTCTATAATCCCAAGACTCGTGAATTATGTCCCTTGATCGGTCAGGATCTGGTCGAGCACAAATCCAAAACAGTATTACAGCGAAGGTTTCCGAATTAATATTACGCAATGCGAATGCCTCCGATAGCGTATAGCGCAATAAACAACCATTAAAATAGACCTATTTCCATGCGACGAGGCTGGTTTTATTCGTCCGTTTTCAAATTCATCGCGGCGCGTGAAAATGGTTCATCGACAATGGGTGCACTCCCCATGGGGACGGGTCGATGTTCCGATTTCGGTGCCATTTTCTTCTTGCTTAAACCCCATGAACTCGGCATCAAGTACGTTACTGACCGGTGTTGACGTAACTTATTTCTATGGCGGAATCGTTAGTGGGCTCTAGGTCCTTGATTCCACAACAGTCACTGGCGTCGGTGTGCAGGTTTCTGGGTTTGGTTGTGTCAACACATAACAACATCATTGTATGACGTTATGTGATTTTCCGTCCAAGCACCTTGTTTCAAGTTCCCCTTCGCGTACTGTGAATCGATGTCAATTACAGCCACTGACAACGAGTCACGTGCGTTTAGCGTACTGGATCTCAATTACTTCTCCTGTGTTGTCCTCAGGGTTAACGTTTTCTTCTTGACAAGGGCAGGAATGCTACACCCAGTGGCATCATATCCGTTGACACATGAGAACACGAGATTTGCTGGCTTACATTTTGTCTCCGCCTAGCACTCCTTCTTAGCGATGTCATTCCGCTAGTTTTGCCTGCCTTTAAGACGGTATCTTGCTAAATGCCCTGGCGCTTGTAGTTGAAGCACGTCGGAGACCATCGCCGTACTGCAAGGCCCGTTTTCCTGTGTGAGTCCCCTCCATATATATCGTTTGCATCCTTGCCTATAGATGCCGCCCCCCCCCCCCCCCCGACGTTCTCGTGACCCAGACGGTTACGAACAGCTAGTTATCCCTCAACCACACGGCGCAATTCAGTGGGTTGTTCTATGTGAACTCCCTGAACCTTCACTCGTCCAGTGTGCCTGTTTGTATGTCTGCTCCAGACTAACAATCTATTCAAACGTCCGGTGCTCTCTCTCTCCACTAGGAATACTGTGAAACTCGGGACCGTAAGTATCTCGCGTAGCACGTCATACGATCGTTCGACTTCGGCTATCTTTATGCACTTCTCAAATAACCCTCGAATACGGGTGTGGAATTGAAAGTTGGTTTCCCTTGCCATTTGCGTCGAGGCACGAAAACGTTTACGTTACGTTACAGTGGCAGCCAATAATAACAAAGAAGGGCTTTCTTGAGTGCGTTGTAGTCGTCAGCGTCTTATGTGGCTAAGGTATGGTAAACATCGCTAACTGCGCCTTGCAAAAAGGCTGAGACGTTAACTCCCAATGTTATTCGTGAATTTTATGAACGCATGAGAATTTTTCTAATTACACGAACAAATTGTTAATGGACACCTCCTTCTCGTTGAATCGCATTAAACGTATCTGTACCATTCGGTGGTCGATAGTCAGTTGTACTCTCCCTGCAGAACAGGTATTGGAGTCGTCACTATCAGAGGTTCTAGCTTCTACTCTTAATTTTTCCATTTTGAAAGCATGAGCGATTTCTTTTTCTTCTGCGCTCACTACTATCCTGGCCAGCTCCGTCTGTGCCTCTTTGTTCGCTGAAATCTCCGGCAGCTTAAGCTCTCTCTATGCCTTTCGTCAGCTGCGACCTTAGTCAGTTTCAGCTCTTTCTGTGTCTCTCTGTCCTCTAGATGTTTCGGCCATCTTGGCTAGCGCCGTCTTGGCCTCTCTTTCTGCTGTTTTTTTGGCCCTCCATTCTTTGAATCTCGCCGCTGCTAAGTGATATTCCGAGCCATTGGCGCGATACTCTCTAATCATCTGTCTTTCCCTCACCATTTTATGACACTAACAGTATGTGATAACTTGCCTCGATTTGCTAAACAAAGGACATGCGTTACACGTTCCTAACCCAATACTTACATATTGACAACAGCTATCTTCGCTCGTGTAAGATATTTCGGCCGACATTTTGCATCACAATTACATAAAGTAGCTGAAATATATCAAGCAAGCAAATATCTAAATGAAACAGAAAAGTCGAAAATTCATACAAATTACAAATACACAAAATAGAAAATATCGCAAAACTTTTCACTAATACTTCCTAAAAAATACTACTTCGGGTCATAAAGATCATATTTATGTCTAATTCAGATCCGAGACGAAGCCTCCACTGTGGGGCGACGGCAGTTTGTTATGCCGCCCCTATGTTAGGTGTGTTATGGAATAGTTTATCAAAATAATAGAGAAGTCCCACTCTGGCTTGACTTTGGATATAAGTTCAATTATTAAAAGATAGATTAAAGCTCCAAACCACCAGCTAGTAATGCCGACGGATAAATTTTTGAAAATACAAAAAGGTGAAATTCAGCTAATAACAATTTAATACAATTCAATAATCAGGTGTTTACAATTTTTGACAAGAACACTCCTCCCGCTCGACCCTGTAACAGTCTGTTACATCACTTGATATGTAGTTTGAGATAGCTTTACACCTGTCTTTGTACTCTACTCATCTGTGTATTCTTCTCACTTTATTCCAATTTTTTCTCCTCATCCCGACTTCCTTCAAAATCCTTCTCCTCACTATTCTATACCTCTCCTACTTGTCCACTTGCTCCTCTTCGACTCCTTTTCCTCCTCCTCCTCGGCTTTCTCCTAACTACTTGTCGACTCCGACTGCTCTGTCAGTCTCACTTCCATCTCTCTTCTTGGAGACTCGGGACTAAATTGAACCGGCCGTACGTTCTGACCCAGCAACAAAGCTTGCTTGATGAACATTTGTTTGTTTAGAATTTTCCCGTTATGTTTTACCGCAAAATTACGAGTGGCTTTCTCGGAGTAACACTATGCTGCATGCTGCAGTTTGTTATTCGATGAACCAATCAGTAATCGTATTTAGACACACCTCCAGACATTTTATACGTCCACCATTTTCTTTTCTCTGACAAGCTGGTTGTTGTATAATGAATATGTAATAGTAAATATAGACACAATTGAAGATGATTGATATCGTATAAACTGGACACAATCCTGACAGTTTCCTAATGTTTTGTTTGCACAAAGATATGTAGAAAGGATAGACGGCACATAATTGTAATGGAAACAATAAGTAGAAAATATAAATTTAAAAATGAGATGTTACAATGCGCTTGTCTTGGTCATGATGGAGACCCGCCTAACCTCGGACTTTGTTTCATGTGGGGTTTTGCTTCTTCTATAGCAAGCAGTGGACAAGAGATTAAAAAATTTAATTTTTTAAAATATATATTCTCCAAATTCTTTAAAACTGATTGTCATAATTTACTGCAATAAAGCATGTCGGTTGTTACTATACTAAATTTTGGTTGCACATATTAGTCCATTGCAGCACAATTTATGCAACTTGCTAATTTCACATCTTTGAGAATAATAAAATCATTTTTAATAAATTTGTAATTGAATTTGAATTTCTTAGCTAATTTACGAAATGTTTGTTGGAGATGTGGTAGGCTGAACGGTCTTTCTTCTCTCATACTTTCATTCAATGAGATTACATTCGTTTTCACAAACGGAAACCATGTTCAGCCGATTTCCCACGATATCTTGCTTTTCATTCACGTTTGGTACATTAAGAATTTATTAGAGAGTAACAGGTTAAGGTGAAGTTGTTGATTTTGGCAACATGCACAATGTAATACATGTTGGCAAACTTCTGTTATTTTTTGGGTAACCACAATATTTGATTTCTTGTGCCCCAGATCTCAGTCTGAATTTATCTAAAGCTCATTATCTTTAGTCGTTTTTCAAATAGGACAATCGATTTTTACCAGAGTACATAATGCCATCTCATGGAAGTGCAATGAATGATTTGCTAAATATATAAACTGTATTGTTTTAATAAATAAAACACAGTAATCGGCTCCTTTTTCAACTTTCCTCTGACGACATTTATTCAGTCGGAGCTAGATTGATTTTAAAGATGCACATCTGTGAATAGGCCATGCTGTCTGTTTTATAACCCAAATTACACCCATCAATCATACATATAAAATAAAAAAATTGAGTGTTCTTTTCACACTACCTAATGTATAAAAGGTCTTTTTAAGTATTAGAATAACCAGTGACTAAAACCAGGGGAGATTTTATTTAATGTAAATTCTAACCCTATGCGAAATACGAAATTGTAGAGAGCCACGTGTATCATTTTCTTTGTGGGTTCTATTATAGCGACTATTCAAATTGTAACACCAATTTTCTTTATAATTATTTAAAAACAATCAGCGATCTCAACAACTTAATACTCTCTTCAAGTCCAACCTGATTCCATGTTCAGTGCGTAAATACATTTAGCTGGTAAGTGACGTCATATCGAATACACCATGATCAGATCAAAATAGAAGTACGGTTTTATTTTACGACAGTTAACCACCTTAACAGTAACCATTAATTACTTGTCAACGTCGAATAAGAGAAAGACGCAATGTGTCATCCCAGCCGAATCATTGATACAGAAAGTCACATCACGATGTACACAATTATATGAAATGCTATAACTGATATCCTCTACATGTTGTAGGACATAATTGTATCATTTCGTGAAATGAAGGAAATAAAATGTTTCTTCTAAGTGGCCATCAAGTCTACCTTGTTCTATATTTATGTTGTAATTCCACTGTGAATACGGTTTCAAACTCTCACGTATCAACGATAATATACGAAGTATCGTCAGCATATCATTTTAGCAAATTAAGAAACATGTAAATGTGCAAAATTAATTTTTATAATAACGAATTTGAAAGACTAGGATATGCTGTCGATTTTGTTCATTCACTAAAACGTTTTTGTTGCAGATATTGAATGGGCACTAGCCTCCTGACAATGCTAAGAACGTTTGATTACCTTTGCATGGCTATTTCGAGCAAATTATTTGTTCACATGGAAACACACAATCTATGGTTGTAAAAGAAAAGTGTAAATGGCTTTTATTGATTAATTGTCTGGCATTTGATTGTACGCTTTACTGGTAATTATGTTCTTCGGAAATTCATGTCAGGGGATTTCTAAACAAGTATTTGCGTAGATTGGATTCGCCAGAGTGGTAATTCAAACATGGATAACTGTTTTATATGTATTTCAAACGCGTAACATAAATGTCACTCGCTTTCTATTATACGAAATTTCTCCAGTGAAGTTAAATTAGTAATTGTTGAAAACGGACATTGGACGACGCGCAAATGACACAATCTGCAGGACAGTACCATAATTTCACTTATATATATATATATATATATATATATATATATATATATATATATATATATATATATATATATATATATATATATATATATATATATATATAATTGTACGATAGTCACAAGCTAATACCATACTGAACAATCCGACCTTTGTTGATACAAAGGCAACCATTAATTCGACACATGATAAGGACAAACGTATTTCCTAACACGGTGATGAGCCAAAAATTAAACATACATGACCCAAACAAAACATGCAAATCATATCAAATTATTCTCCATTTTGAGTCCATATTCTTGAAGAATAAAATTTACGAGGCTATGAATGATTTGGAATTTAACTCACGTTTTATTGTATTATGTTAGAATATAGATGGCGCTTTTGGTCGTCTTTTGTAGGGAAAAACGAATCGATAGCTATTATATCATCGGAGTTCCAACCAGCAAGGAGCAATATCAACAAAATTATTTAACTCTTAAATCAAATTATTAAATTTTATATTTCAGTACACGATACCTGGAGCCCAATATATTTGTTGGAAGAAACATTACTTCTGTTAGGACTATAATCATGCAACATTTTATAAATTCAACTTTCTCTTTTGTGTTTATTGTTTGTCTTGTATGATTCACTGCCTTTGAGAAACACCCAGTTAGAGGCAAAAGCGCTTAGCTGCTATTAAAATTTAGTTTTACACTGTTCATTTGCGGTATTTAACACTTTTATCTTGGGAGATTATGACTCGCACAATACTTTGCTGGAACCAGTAATCTCGAAATGTATATTATTCGTCCCTTTTGAAATAGGGTGTGAGATCCTCTAGGATCTCTACAGAGAGAGAGAGAGAGAGAGAGAGAGAGAGAGAGAGAGAGAGAGAGAGAGAGAGAGTTGTATTAAAAAATTATTCATCCAATAGTTATAGTTTTAGGGATACAATCTTATCTTTCCTATCACCAACAGCCAATAAAGTACTTGATACTTTCTGCTAGTACAAATATACAAACATGTTTTCATGTTTTTCAAGAACGTGTTTTGAAAACACAAGGAAACAAACTAGTTTGCTTTGAATGAGTCCAGAAAAGATATTGTACATAACTGCCAATCATGAATGATACATATGTCACAGAATTAGGCGAAAATTGAATTTATTTTCTTCTTGATTTACAAACTAATCTCACCATTTTTTTGTTTCGTCGTACATGCATTACCTGGGGTGAATAAGTGGTTTTTCCCAAGGTAAGCGGCGTGTAACGATTTGCATGTGCCTGATTTTGAATTACATGAAATCCGGAACATTTGTTTCACGTAGTGCACGGTAATCTTGACGTGATTTCTGCTCACCTATTTGAGGGTATATAAGGCAGAATATTTATGATCAATATTACGGGACCTAAAGTATCTAATCACAGGATAGATAGCTCGTCTTTCAATCTCCAGCCAAAGGGCTGATGGCGCATCTGATGACGCATCTAATGGCGCATCTGATGGCATCTCTGATGGCGTCTGATGGCGCATCTGATGACGCATCTGATGGCGCATCTGATGACGCATCTAATGACGCATCTGATGGCATCTCTGATGGCGTCTGATGGCGTCTCTGATAGCATCTCTGATAACGCATCTGATAACGTCTGATAGCATCTCTGATAACGTCTGATAACGCATCTGATAGCATCTCTGATAGCATCTCTGATAACGCATCTGATAACGTCTGATAACGCATCTGATAACGTCTCTGATAACGCATCTGAAAACATCTCTGATAACGTCGGCTGATAACATCTCTGATATCGTAGCTGAAATTGTTGCTGATTTATTGTGCAATCGAATTGAAGTATCTGACTGTCTGTCTGTCAGATTGTCTGTCCGTCTACATCTGTCGTGACGTGTAAATATCCGGAAATCTAGAAGTCTGAGTGTCGGAACTGTCTAGAGTTGTAAACATCCGGGGCGACATCTAGGGTATTGAGGAACGTTAGTTCTAGTAGATGTTGTATGCTGTCTGTACGTATAACTGTGGTGGATCCGTGAAGGGCAAGTGACCGATAAAAGTATTGGTCAACCCTAGGTTTTCGGGGAAACTGGGCGGCGATTCAACTGTTAGTGAATCGTACGGTTATACAGGGTCGAGACACATGTGTGTGTTGCAATTGTAGTACAATTGAATACATTGTTGTATTTACATGGTTACTTCAAATCACAATAGTATTTCAAGGCATTGCATGATTCTCAATAAAAGCTAGCAACTTGATTAAATACATGCATATGTTCGTGCTAGTTGTCGCAATCCATACGTGCGATAGTATAGTTTGATGTTTGTGTTTATTATCGTAATTAAAACTTGCGTTAATATAACTTTTGTAAAGGTTCTTTGGATCTGTGTATAGTCCAAGAGATTCCTTTGTATCTGTGTTTTATTTTGTATTAATATTTCATTTATTCATGTATTGTGAATGGTTGTGAGTGTAATTGTGGGTTGAACGCATGAGTTATTGTGTTGATACATCATTATTTTTCATTAATAATTTATTTCATAAATTTATATTTTCTTTCACATATTGTGTTTGTGTTGTTCATTTAATCCACCATCCTCTCGGTAACAATTATGTTACAACATACCAAATTCGATTCATTCACAACAAGAAATTTACTCATTGGATCAAGCATTGAGGATTCTTGAGTTTGGAGCTGGTAATGTATTGTCCTTAAAACTTGTAGTTTGTTAATCCAGAAATATCAGTTATTTATATCAGTAAGATGGGAACTAAATGTTGTGCGCAGTTACACATAGCACAGCAGAACATAATATGGTAAACAGCTGACATTACCGTACGAAATCTGCCTATTTACTGTGACACAACTTAAGGTAGCCAACGAATGTGAGCATACAATAACAATACTATTTACATGAAACGAATGAATAACCGATACATTTCATCTCGTTGGTGAAATCCTAGCAACTTAACTCGTGGCAAAATAATGAGATTTTCATCCCACTTCATGAAATGTATCCGTTATTCACTCGTTTCAAGCAAATATCCTCTATATATTCAGGATATTATTAGAACAAAATATATTCATTTTCTTGAAGTAAAAGAACAGAAAAATATTTCATATTTCAGCTGGAAACTAATATGGTATCCTTGAATACCATATAGTAGACCAATTGTTGTGATAGTTGCACTATAAAAACTAAAACAAAAGTGGTATGATCAAGCTTGCCGTTTAGCTGACACTGTGAAAGACTTTCTGTCTGACGTTACAGTTGATACTGTGAAAGACTTTCTGTCTGACGTTACAGCTGATACTGTGAAAGACTTTCTGTCTGACGTTACAGCTGATACTGTGAAAGACTTTCTGTCTGACGTTACAGTTGATACTGTGAAAGACTTTGTCTGACGTTACAGTTGATACTGTGAAAGACTTTCTGTCTGACGTTACAGTTGATACTGTGAAAGACTTTGTCTGACGTTACAGTTGATACTGTGAAAGACTTTGTCTGACGTTACAGTTGATACTGTGAAAGACTTTCTGTCTGACGTTACAGTTGATACTGTGAAAGACTTTCTGTCTGACGTTACAGTTGATACTGTGAAAGACTTTGTCTGACGTTACAGTTGATACTGTGAAAGACTTTCTGTCTGACGTTACAGTTGATACTGTGAAAGACTTTCTGTCTGACGTTACAGCTGATACTGTGAAAGACTTTCTGTCTGACGTTACAGCTGATACTGTGAAAGACTTTCTGTCTGACGTTACAGCTGATACTGTGAAAGACTTTCTGTCTGACGTTACAGTTGATACTGTGAAAGACTTTGTCTGACGTTACAGTTGATACTGTGAAAGACTTTGTCTGACGTTACAGTTGATACTGTGAAAGACTTTCTGTCTGACGTTACAGTTGATACTGTGAAAGACTTTCTGTCTGACGTTACAGCTGATACTGTGAAAGACTTTCTGTCTGACGTTACAGCTGATACTGTGAAAGACTTTCTGTCTGACGTTACAGCTGATACTATGAAAGACTTTCTGTCTGACGTTACAGTTGATACTGTGAAAGACTTTGTCTGACGTTACAGCTGATACTGTGAAAGACTTTCTGTCTGACGTTACAGCTGATACTGTGAAAGACTTTCTGTCTGACGTTACAGTTGATACTGTGAAAGACTTTCTGTCTGACGTTACAGCTGATACTGAGAAAGACTTTCTGTCTGACGTTACAGCTGATACTGTGAAAGACTTTCTGTCTGACGTTATAGCTGATACTGTGAAAGACTTTCTGTCTGACGTTACAGCTGATACTGTGAAAGACTTTCTGCCTGACGTTATAGCTGATACTGCGAAAGACTTTCTGATTGATATTTTAGCTGATACTATGAAAGACTTTCTGCCTGACGTTATAGCTGTTATCCTGAAAGACTTTCTGCCTGACTTTATAGCTGATACTGTGAAATACTTCCGCCTGACGTTATAGTTGATACTGTGAAAGACTTTCTGCCTGACGTTATAGCTGATAATGTGAAAGACGTCTTTCTTACATTAGAGAGCGTACTAATTAATAATGATTGTAAATGCTGATTCTTAAGTTTACAATTGTCTAGCTACACTACTGATGTAATCTGCAAGAAAGGTTGAGTGGGAAAATATTTATCATAGAAGGCCAGTTAACATTAAACATATTTACTCAACGTACGCGAAAATGTTTAAAGAACTAGAGAAATTACGTCTACCTCAGACAAGCGCGCTTCAGAAAATCGTAGAATGATTACGAATGGATGCATATATTTCATACAGTCACATACGCTAGTATGGAACTAAAGTATTATATATCAGCTTTTTTGGTTTCTTGCTTTTGTAATCCGAAATCTTTCTGAAAGTTTAATTTTTGCTGAATCTGTTTCAGAATGATTCATCTGGCTACGACATTGGCATACGTTACAGGTGTCAAATATGTTATTAAATGATCATACATTGAAATACATTTGTCACCATTAATTTGTCACAGATACCAACTAATTTGTCATGAATATCATTAAAATCATAACAAGAATCATCTGGAATCTTTGTATATTTTCTTGCTGACAGAAATTATTGATGTACCGGTAAAGTAAAAGAGTACCGTGGTATGTACCACCGAACACAAAATACCACTGTAAACCGAGATACCGGTTATACCGGACACCTCTACTATTTTACGAACTTGTGTATAAAATGAATTGGTTTATGTTCTCTTTTGTGATATAGTACGCACGTCTAAACATTTGTATGATTTAACTTGTGTATTACAGCACTCCGGTCTTGTCAAACAGCAGCCATTTCATCCTAATCTCTTTCCGACGAGCCACGATTGTTTTCCAATCGCTCTTAACTTATTACAGCGATTTGAACAAACAATAGTATTCTGCATCGCTAATGGAATGTAGGAAAAATAAAAATTTGCATATATAGTTCTGAGCCTAAAACATCTGTCACGAAGGGAAGTACCGAAACTGTACATCGTCCCTCACTTGAAATCTCCCATACCCCAACTTTACGTGTAGAAAATATCAATACACTAAGACATGCGTGTTTTCTATGTCATTCATTTTATTCATTATATGTGACGTGTAGCAAATTTTTGTTTATTATTATTTTGTGTTCGCTTTACTTATATATTTATTAAATTATGACTGGCATAGCGAAGTTTAGACTACCATCAATGTGAATTTCACGATCCATTTGTTTATTTAGTACTATTGCATGGGGTTCGTCCAGACAAGAGAAAAGGCACAAAACCACAGTGGGTCCTGTACTAGCCTCATCAATTTGATTCCGTTCGAAGACAAGCAATTACTGAAAACAAATGTATGTCATCAGTTGAAAGCATTTCGCAATCCATGTACGGTAACAGAAAGCCGATAATGCATTTTTGCGTTCGTTAGAGCCGCAGCTATAGAAGTGAAAGGGACTCTGTCTGCTTCACAACTTCGTACGTTTGACCAAAAAGTACTACATGACGGTTAAATCTTGATCTTCATCCGACTATTCTCTTTCATCCGGAAAGGAGGGCTAATTCAAATCACTTATTCTGTCCTGTCGTGTCATTAACAGGCAGTTAAGAAATTGACGAATTCATTCAGTTGGGATAAATAAGCCACGTTAGCATGTTTATCTATATAACATTAAATGTATTCCTTATTATATTTGTTTTATTTTATAAAGATCTGATTTTCAGTTTATTGTGAGAAACTCGTGGAAAATATTAAACAAATAAAACGCTTTTAAAGTTGTAATTTGTAATTTAGTCTTAGTATTTTAGTTGTTAAAATATAATTTTGCACTACAGGTAATCAAATAATAAAAAAACATGTACGTTACTTATTCCCTTAATTTACCTATCCATGTCTAATTTTTTATGAATATTTGCTTTTTAAGCAGCTTACATGACCAATGACCATGTCGTTCTCTGCATGGTATGCTTTTCTTACATTTCTACACTTTCAGCATCCCATTTGCATGTCTTGAAGTCCGCATTTTTAATATCACAGTGAGCATGACTTGAATTCTGTGATTTTAGAACCCCAGGTAGCGTGTCTAGAATTCTGTAATTTCAGCACTCCAGTTTTCATGTCTTGAATTCTAGTTCTGTATAAAGGAATATATATATATATATTGTTACGTGCTTAGGCTCGAATAAACAGTAACAAGTAACATAGAAAGAGTGAAAATAACAAGCTTGTAAGAACTTAATAAACAATTTATTGAGCACAAATATTTTCCAGAAAAGAAAAATAAACTTACGTTTTTAAGAATCAATTCCAAAATTAATCCAAAAAAAAATTCGAAATATTATCCACTAGAGAAATTGCAAAAGTCCTGGTAATAAAATGTCCAAATAATTCCAAGTTCGAATCCCAGCGAAGTATCCAAGATGGAAGACGATGTCACATGATGAAGTCAGATCTTGGTAATACAATTCTATGAGTACAATTCTTTTCCATATAAATAACAAAAAAATCCTCTTGAATCCAAACGAATTGTATTAATTTCCAATACAAGGTAACTCAAAACGACACAACTTAATATTCTAACAGCCCCAGTTCTACTAAATAGTTCGCTCTAAAACATAATTTATATACCTGTTTTTACGTAAACAAGAAAGGGGTCACCTGATCTTCTAGAATCTTTTAGAACAAATGTACCTTAAAAAAACACGTACACACATATGACCCAAAAAAAATAGAAAGATGTTTATACAAAGCTCCATAATGTCCATGGAACCAGCCAATCATTTTAAAAGCTTGTTTACAACTCTGAAGCCAGGTCAGAAATGAGGTCAACACCTGGTGTTTATTTTGTAAAGTACAGGTCATCTCCCAATGAATAAATCTTAAACTTAAAATGCCAAATTACCATATATATATATATATATATATATATATATATATATATATATATATATATATATATATATATATATATATATATATATATATATGTATATATATATATGTATATATGTATATATATATATGTATATATATATATATGAAATTGGTAAACCAATATATATATATATATATATATATATATATATATATATATATATATATATATATATATATATATATATATATATATATATATGATAATACTGTATGTATGTTTAAGTGTCTGAAGAATATTAGTTTCTCCTGGAGTTGATAAGTATATATGTATGTCTGTATATGAGTATGCAATTATATATGCATTTGTGTGTATATATTTGATGCAACTTCTATTGTATAAAGCTACCTAACAGAAAGAAGCGAAAGCAAAATATTAAGTAAATTCAACTAATATTTTTTTTTCTCGAAGCTTACAAACTTAGACTTTAAGATGAGTCCAAAAGATAGTGTTCCGATACAATTCTAATAAAATGTGCTGGTTTACCAATTTCATTGGACAGCGCTAATGTAACACAAATATGTAATCCTGAATGTCTTTAAATGAATTCACAATAAACCCAAAACATTGTTAAACTTTAAAACGTCTATGTGTACATTGTAATTCCAGTGAATGTTTTTAAAATAAAGACAAATTATAACTTAACAGAAATACAAAATTATTCCTCAGAGCGATCTTAACATAGTAATAAATAATTTTGTTTATCAAATCCTTATAATAAAAAGAACTTCAAACGCAACAACAGGACCAGAATGTTGGACACAAGTTATCTTCCAATACATTCTAAGTTTGTATATAGGTCCATAGCTTGAACTAGAATATCAGTAAACAACGTTTTTGAAACTGAAAAAAACATTAGAATGGTCAGTATGTCAAGTTACTATCCTCATTTAAGGACAAAGTTCAAAAGCACACAATACTATAGGATTAAATGATCATGGTTGGGTATTTATTGATGTGTAAATTTTACCTAATCACTCACAAAGTAAATAAAGTCCGAAGGACTTTATGTTAACTTTGTGAGTGATTAGGTAAAATTTACACATCAATAAATACCCAACCATGATCATTTAATTCTTATAATTCCAATTTCATCATTTCTATCGTCAAATTAACTTATTCCATCAATAATGCATTTGAATTTACGTAGCGCTTAGTTACCTTTCATTCTGCGTTTCACACCGCCCCGTAATACATAACCTGTACAGAATCACACGAAGAAATTGACTACAGCCACAGTTACGTTTATTCATAAACTTCATCTTTTACATCATAGGCAATGGTTACCGTGGTTTTTAACACATTTTGTTTACTGACAACATTCTTGTTCAATTTTTGTCAGTCCCATCTGTTACGTCAGATCACCATGACCTTACATAATAACAACTGATACCGACTCAACAAGTGTGCTAAATTACATTTCAATCAAATCTGAAATCATTACGTATTTTTTCAGTGAATACTTCCAATTTTTATGGAAATATGAACAAGATGATGCTATCCTTTACTATATAAAGGTAACAATGAAATAAATTCTATACAAGAGTAACATTTTATATCATTCTCAGCAGCGTTAATACTTAACAAGACCCACTCGGTGATCTAGTGAGAAATGAAATGTGACTACTGTCACAGTTACGTTTATTCAAAATATTGGAAAAAGTATAAAAAGTGTAAAAGTTATATTTATTTGCAGAATTATATATTTTACAGATGACAAAATCGTTTCACAATAACGTGTCTGCAATGTTTATTTATATTTCAAAAACCGAAAGTAGTCTCAGAATTTATCGAAGTGTAAACAATTCCTGATCAACATCACGTGACCGTTTACATCCAATCATATTACAGGAAATTCGTTTAATTCATAAAAATTGGAATTATAAGTATGTATGTATGTATGTATGTATGTATGTATGTATGTATGTATGTATGTATGTATGTATGTATGTATGTATGTATGTATGTATGTATGTATGTATGTATGTATGTATGTATGTATGTATGTATGTATTATTTTGTATTGTATTGTATGCATGTATTCTTTGTGTACGTTTAACACTATATGGGTCTAAAAGAGTTTGATGTGTGTTTAACGTTTTCCTTCATAGATATGTTATATCACTTTATGGTGTTGTTCCAATGCTTTATGTGTGATGCCTACGCCACGTGCGACTTCTGACGTTGAAGTCTAATGACCTCGCGCTATTTTCAACAGCACACATTTTGAACTCGATCATTTTCCAGAGATATAAACAAAACACAGAGCTCTCAAATATAATATTAGCAGCGACTTTTATTGACAAAACTTGTGTTTTGAATAGGACGACAATTTTGACATTACATCTTTTCAAAGCTACGAACAAAATGAGCTGATATAACGCGAGTCATACGAACACAGGAGTGGATTAATATTATTTTGAACAGAATATCCTGTGACAAATGGTAAATATTACGGTATTTTATTTACGTCAATCGGTCGAATTCGATATCATTTTTACGTTAGTATTGGTGATGGAAACGTTAGATGTGCAGAAAAGCCCGACAGCGGTGTGTAATGTATTTATAGCTAAAAATATATATAGTTATGATCACGATATTTTATATCAGTCAATTTTGCCGTCAAATCTTTTGTAAATAGGATTATATCCAAACAATTGTTTTCTAATATAAAATTTACGTACGTTGAAATAAATGGCTCAGTTGCTAAAGCTATGGTCTGAGTAAATAATTTGTTTAAATGCAGAATGAAAATTGTTGACCCCAGGATTCTTTGTCTTGAAATTGGTCATCCTTTGTTAATAATTTATACATTGAATATTTAATCTGTGTGCCGAGTGAGTGGATGCTGACCAGACTTAAAAGGAAAGCCAACGCATTACATGTTAATCAAAATTCCTTCCCCATCAAACCTGATAACGCTATTTGGTATCAACTAGCCTTGCAAAAGTGTACCAGTTCCTTCAAGCGTCCTCGAGGCAGCCGACTTATATAAATCATTGTTAGATTATTTTCTTCTCTGTTAAAACTCAGGATATCCATTCAAGCTCTGGAGCTCTAATTGACAGAAAAAGCCTGCAGATTTAGTCACCCCAACAAAACAAAGAATTATTAAAAAGATCTCATAATCCCGGCTTGTTCTCGTCTACTAAATCAATTCGTATATTCCTTAAAGACTGGTCCATTATCTAATTAAGACTTAATTTGGCATCCGACTTGACTGACATCTCCAGTATGGAGTACGAGGACTAATGTAATGAAATGTATAAACTAACCGTACCGTATGTATCAGCTACGAACCGTTTTCTCTAAAGGAATAAATGTGATTTGGACATAAATACATTTCTGTTTTATTTAACGTTTTTTTTATCCCGTTTTGTACCTTATCTGTTTGAATCTTTCAATGGACAATATAACATTTGATTCTCTTTATTTCGCAGCAATGGCATAATAGTAGATGCACTCGAATGTTTAATATACAAAATTACATATTTTTTATGAATCTCTATACAGTCACGTCTTTCAGACTGTTTTCGTCCTAGCATTATTTTGACTATAGATTACAGAAACACTACAGCAACTGTTTCCTTATTGATTAAATTGCATTGGAAAGAGACCTATGAACAGACGATTTACTGGTATGAATATTGTTTTACAAACATGATGTTTGCGCAAGTGAACACAATATACAAACATTCTAGTTTCAGAAAGTTAAATATTTTACTCTTGTAAGTCATTGATCTACGCCTTTTGAATTACTCCTACACTTGATATAGTATCTACCCACCTCAAACTTCATGTATATCACAATACACACCTTTTCATCGATGGAACATTAAATGACGCTTATTTACTGTAATTGCATAATAACTGCCTACTATTCTGTACCTCATTCAATGGCGTACATTTACGGTAATTTCATAATAACTGCCAACTGTTATGTACCTCATTAAATGACGCATATTTACTGCAATTGAAAAATACATGCCTACCCATGTGGATATCATTAAATGACGTTTATTTTAAATGCTAAGGCAAAATTAAAAAAAAAACAACCAGATTTTAATATATTTTGAGCGAAGAGGCATGGTAAAAATCCATGCTGTCACAACCTTCAAAACAAAGAGTGTTTTCCCTCTGTGACTTGAAATTGACGACCTACATAGAGAGAACCATTCCATTACGCCGCTCATGTTTCTGGTATTTATTGCTCACGACTTTGAACGAAGCAAAGGAAGTATAATAGATTGATTAAATCAAGCAATAGTAATATTTAATTGTACCTATTGCCTTCGTAAATTATATTGTTTTCATACCACCCACTAAAATGATACTTGGCCGTACATAAAAATGAAAAGTATCACACAGGAATGTTTCATTGACATATATATTTTATTTCTCTTTCAGGACGCCCATGTTTATGCAACTCGACGAGTACTGTGGTAAATTGAGTTTGTTTTTCCCTTGACCAGGAATGAAATGCTTTATGCTATATGCATGTTTTAATCACAAGGAATTCGAAGAAACAAAACTGTCGTTTACTGCTACGAGGACCAATCCATTTTGAGGAAACGGACCGAGCATATCCATTTTTGCATTCATGTCAAGGATGTTCTATGATAACTTTTAATTGTTATTCCAGAACTCATCTTACTGTCTGGTTGAAACGTTGCAACATTTCATCCATGAATGTTCATATTTATTAATTTGGCATTCCTGGTAAGTGCTTTATCACAATAGTAGCGAAACGGATCTAATGAGAATAGAGAGAGAAAGTGAGAAATAAAGTGATCTCTCATCAGTTTCGAGTCAATTTGTGCAAATGATTGAAAAATAAGACATACATCCTGTCAATGTTGATGAACAGCTGATAAATAACAACAGCCACTCTGGTTTTGTTCTTAATGATTGCATATTCTTATATCTTGAATAATCTCGCAACAATGGTGCCTTTTATAATATAGATTTGTAAACATTTAAAATCACAACGTGCTCATGTAATGATGGCAGACATTACGACTTCCATTTATATTGGAAATGACAGTGTTTGTGATGAAACCACGGATACTAACGGGCTGAAAATAGTAGACCAACAAACTTACAAAAGCCTCGAAGCATTTAGCATTACTTATGCAGGAATCCACGGATATATTAGTGCATGTGTTTGTATACTTGGAATAATGTCAAACATTGCCAATATTGTTGTGCTGACACAAGCGCATATGACAACATCATCCAACGTCATTTTGACCTGGCTCGCTGTTGCCGACCTTTTTACGATGATCGACTATTTCCCATTTTCTCTGCAATTCTACATTTTCAAACCAAGAGATCTTAAATTTCATGAGACTCGAGAGTATGGCTGGATATGCTATCTTCTATTCCATGCGAATTTCAGTATCGCGATGCATTCTATAGCTATATGGCTTACAATCGCCCTTGCTATATTCAGGTTTTTATACATTATGTTCCCAGTAAGAGGAAGCGCATACTGCAGTGTGAAGAATGCCAAGATAGTAATTATGATCATATATGTCTCAGCAGTGATAGTGTGTATACCAAATTACATTTCATATCATTATCAAGAAAAATTTAGGAATCGGACAGACGCTGTAACCAATGTTACGTACAGTGAGACAATTTATGATGTGAAACATCGAAACGAGGGACCATTTCGAACACTATTTGATATGAACTACTGGCTTCAGTCGATGTTGATAAAGCTTATTCCATGCGCCTTACTGACGGTGCTGACCATCTGTCTTATTACGGGCATGCAAAGAGCTTACATTAAACGAAAGGCTTTAAAAAGCGCTGGACGCAAAGACGACGCTGACAAACATCATGAAACTGCTAGAACAACGGGTATGCTTCTTGCTGTGGTCATTCTTTTTCTAATCACCGAATTACCACAGGGAATTCTCACAATGCTCATGATTTTCCTTCCTACAATACAGAGAGAGGTCTACAACCCGCTTGGAGATTTGCTGGATATCATGGCTCTTTTGAACAACAGTATCAACTTTGTTTTGTATTGCTCAATGAGTAAGCAGTTCCGGGACACCTTTGTTCAGACATTCTGTAAATGTTTTACTAAAGAGAAATTTCGTTGGATGAAGCTTAACCTAATAACTATGAAAAAAAATGGGAACTCAAACAATGACCCTGTCACAAGTGTATAAAGACGGAAACTCAATGTACATTATTATGTGACAATTGTGTAAGAGTGGGGACACAAAAAACATACATAGCCATGTTACCATTGTGTAATAACGGGAACACAAACGATGTACAGGACCCTGTGACAGACGTGTAATTGTGTACTAATGTGATGACTGACTGAATTAGACAATCAAACAACGATATGTGTGATAATCAAAATGTACGCAATGTATTCAAAATCAACTGCACTTTTGGTATTGTTAATCCTTCGCAGAGGCGTAGCTAGAGTGTTTGGCGCCCGGGGACAATATTCATTCCCCCCCCCCCAACCTCAACTCTGAAACCTATTATTTTCATCAATAAAATCACCATTACCCGTTACAACCTATTTCAAAGCCCATTTTGGCCCCCCCCCCCACTAGTATGGCGCCCGGGGACATATGTACCCCCCTGCCCCCCCCCCCTAGCTACGCCTCTGATCCTTCGTATTCCACTATCATTATGTGCTAAATAAGAAAGTAAGTGAGAAACGGAAAACATTTTAATCGCCTTCCTTTCATGCCAAAAGTTTGCGAAAGTATTTAAATCTAAGAATTCAAATACTAGACAAATACAATGAAGACGAAAGTTGAGAATGACGTTTTTTTCGCAATAAACTTTATGTAAAAACATATAAAAAAAATAATCAAATTTGCAAATCTGATTAAATTCAGAAAAACGTCTGCATATATATCCTTCATGTTATGTCTTTAAACAGAACAGAACTTTATGAAACACGTTCACATATATTATTACGATACTATTCAAGATCCTTTTACGACCCTTGCCTTATCTTATCTCCAAATGAACTAAATCCAGTGCATTTGTCATAAGTTCAGATGACTGGAGATTCATTAAAGCACTAAAACAGATACAAAATATTAATACAAAATAAATGAACCTCAAATAAACAAATCAGCACATGCTAATTAGCCTATTCTGAAATTAGCTGCATTTGATGAAATTACTTTTTCCAGCAACTGACTTTCCCAGAATTGTATCAGACTACTTCAGTTACGCAAAAGTCTCTTCCAGATGGTGGTTCCGTCATTCCAAAAAGTGCCAACTGAAATCAGGTCATATGTCTGTATTCTTGAATGAAATGTGCTCAGTTCATATTCTTCATTCTTTTCAGTTCACCAAATGTGCAGGAAATACTTTTTCGGACATGCGTGAAGAATGTGGTAGACTTCAATTTCCATATTATTTTTACGGAACTGTGGACCACTACTATTAAATGAAGTTAATTTTACTTTTGATATCTTTCTTACAGATAAAGTGCATACATATCGATAGTAATACTACCAAAAGAAACGTAATTTTATATAATAATGTATTAAATCAATCATTCATTTGAATATACCTGTCGAGTAAATGTTGGTATGAACTCAACAATAATATTGGAAGACATAATAAAGTATTGCCAAGTATACATGCTCTTTGTTAATGCGAAGCCATTGTTTAATGTTCATAATTAAATAAACATTGCGGCTTAATGGTATCTTATAGAATATAGATCAATCAGGATACAGTGAACTGTAAATAATATTATAATCAGCTCACATTAAATAACGGAAAATTGGCAACATAGAGTTTGTGAGTTCTCATGCCGTTCCAAATATAATTATTGTGCACACCTGAACCTAAATTTACCGAAGCAAACGTATATGTGTGTATTTACTCAAATTGTGCATATTACCCAGATAATGTGCGCATGATTAAAACCATGGTCATATTGAAGCGAGAAGTAACTGTACGCTTCATACATATATATATATATATATATATATATATATATGTATCTGTGTGTGTGCGTGTGTGTGTGTCAGTATCTCTGTGTGTTTTTTGAGCCTTGGGAACGGTCCTGTAACTCTGTGTGTGTGTGTGTGTGTGTGTGTGTGTGTGTGTCAGTGTCTGTGTGTGTGTATCGAGCTTTGGGAAGGGTCCCGCACCTCTGACCCTGGCTTCGCAATGCGAATCGAATTCGTCTCGTTTGTTTCTTTACATACGTATGTGGAACTAAAGCTGAAATATTGAGTTTATACATTCAATGATAAAATGTAAGAAGCACTTACATTGGAATTACAAGCTGTTGTACACTATCGGAATAAATGCCATAATTGAACAAAATATTTAGAGTAACAACAAAACGGTCGAAATGTAAAATAGATGACATAATATTCTGTAACATGTTTATTTTGTTTTGATGTTTGATTATCTAATGTTTAGGAGACATTATAAGCTGTAACAGCTGTCATGTTACATTCTCTTTCACTTTGCTTATGTCTTTGTATTTCAATTCCATAACTGTATATTTGAACATAAAGTTTTATGTTATATCACAAAAAATGTACCCTATGACATAAGGTTATTTTGTCTCAGTAATGTACATACTGTGTGTCTAAAATACAAACAATTATCATGGCATTACACGGATCATGTAACTTCACGTATTTTTTTTTTTATCTAAGTAACAGCACAAGAGAATATTCGTACCTTGCGTTATAAATGACTTTAGCAGACTAAGGTCCCCTGCTCATTACTCAATCACTCGCTAACATGCTAATGATTTTCAAATTTATCCCTGGTGTTATTTATTCATATGATCATTATTCGCACTACAGAATATTTCTCATGAGATTCTTAAATTGATTTCCCTAAAAAAAGTATATATATATATATATATATATATATATATATATATATATATATATATATATATATATATATATCTTGTATTATAATTGATGTTGTCAGAGGGTGGAGATTGATGTGAGATCCCACTACTTGTGGTGTTTGGATATCGTAACCTAGGATATGGTCGATTGCCCGGATTGAGTAAGCAATAAAAGATATACGAACTTAAAGGCTGGAAAAACATACATCTGAGTAGATACAGGCCCCTGCATGTAAACTATAGCAATTTAACCAATTATTTAAACAAATTCAAATTATAAATTATATTTGAATGATTCACTTCTCTTAGAAATTATGTTACGTTCTTTGCGTCAATAGTAGAAAATTTCTTCTTTACTCCATCAAGCCAGTGATGAATATTCAAATTTTTTATTTTTATTTAAATAGGAATTTATCGAGAAAAATATTCATATTCACCGTTTTATCCACATTTCTAGATGGTTAAACACATTTCAAAATTTCATTATAAAGTTTTACAAAATACCTATGGTATAACGCAGCCGAAATATGATGGGAACAGAACAATGATGCGAACGTCTTGATTTATTACAGTATTTGATTTTGTATGGGGCGAGCGGTTAATCTATCATTTGTTACTGGAAGAGTGCGTATTCGTTTTTGTAATTGCTCACAACATATTTCTGTCTCTCTC
Source organism: Unio pictorum (assembly GCA_030141615.1). Lineage (NCBI taxonomy): Eukaryota > Metazoa > Mollusca > Bivalvia > Unionida > Unionidae > Unio > Unio pictorum. The sequence continues at coordinate 448,959 of JARLTB010000374.1, forward strand.
GCTGTGCTTTTTGTTCAGCCTATCATTTTTCCCTCCAAGAATCCATATATAATTCGCCACCTGTTGTGATGGTTATTCATTTTTCCTTGGCCAATAACACTAGTTGGACAAACCGAACAATCAAGAGATATGAAATGTATATGTTTCCATGGAAATGCGACTAACTGCACGGTCAAATCAACAGAGATGGATTGGGGGATGGGAGAGTGCTGTGAGATGAAAAACATGAGCGTATGCTCAATAAAGATGGTACATCAAGAATAATGATTTGAATCACTTGTAAATAGAATTCAGTATTTGAATTAACTCATTTTTGTTCGCCATTTCGTTTGTCCTACTCTGTTCGATTTACTTGGATCAATTGATACAAGTGGTAACATCTGCAATGTTACAAACTCTGGCAACAGTTTCTTTGTTCCTTCTTTATTTAAATTAATTATAACGTGTGACTCTCGAGCGTCTCTTTTATTCACGTAATCAATGTTAATGAAAAAAAAAACAATGATTAAAAAAAAAGCAAATACAAAACTACATTTTACTATAGTTTGGTGCTTTATGGCGCAAGAACACAAAGAGGTTATTTAGTACTAAGGCCATTGGAAACAAGTGTAAGTAAATACCACGGTAGCTGTCCAAAGTTGGTCCAATAATAACCCGCAGTCCGGTACACTAACCCCTAAGCCAACTCTACTCCGCTACTTCTTGTCGCTTCTGGGGATGTGAAGAGTTAACTCCCACCAACAATATACAGGTTTTCATAGTCAATCGACCATCATTATAAATATGTGTATTTGTAGGTGGTATAAATAAATATTTTTTGATATGTGACACTTTGCATATATTTTTCATCACAAAAAAAGCAGGCACGACTCATTTGCTTGTATTATTTGTATTTATTCTGTATTATTTGTTAATTATTATTAATGATTATATGTTATTTACATATACATTTTGTGAATTACCTTAATCTTAAATCAAGTTATGTGTACCTGATAAGTGACATTTAATTTGGAAGCAACATACTATATATCTAATAGTTCTCTATGATCGTAGATTAAATATTTAGATCATTATTACTTATAAGCGTATTTGCTTCTTTTTGAGTTTAAAGTTTAGTCATGATTCTGACATTAGAAACCTCCAAAATGGAAGTTTCCTATTAGGTTAACAAGAGTAATTTCGCAAAATGCTAATTGCAACCTAGGTCAAGTAGAGGGGTATATATTCTTGTTTGTATTGAGATTATTAATTTTGCCCTAACATCTAAAGCAGAACCAGTCTTACTGTTTGTTCAGTTTTTAATTTAGTTGAATTTATTTATTAAAATTAATTATTTGATGCAATTACAATATTATCAGGCAGTCTTGAACTAAAACTTTGGAACGATAGTGAATTTAGTCAAGGACATTTTGGATTATATCACTTTGATACATCAAAAATCAGTTAACACATCACTACATTTCAGGCTAATGGCACATCAGTACGTTCGTGAATACATGAACAACAACACATTTAATATTGAAATCGTATTTGGAATACCAATGGGATTTAATTTTTGAACCTAAGTCTTTAGATTCGCGATATATTTTAGGACCACAATAAGCTAAACTCTTTTCTAAATTTTCACATTATAGATTCGTCAATTATTTCTTTAATTTTACAAAATTTCTAGGGTTGTGCTCTTGTTTTATCGCTCAGTTTAAGACTATGGAGTAATATTACTTGTAATATAAAATCGATACAACTCATGCTGTTTCGTGAACCCATACTGTATAAAAAAACATGCAACGAATTTACCCAGCCAGTATCACTAGAACTTCTTAGCACATCATTTTCATATCATTTTCACGTAGAAGCAAAGGCAGAAATCTGTGATTGACGTTGAGACAAAAGCACGTCACGTCAAATCAAACAGATCGGCAACTCTGTCTTCTAGCTATAATGGAACCAAATCCTTTTTCGAAAATGTTCTTAAGGGTTGAAAGGCTGTGTTTGTTAAGAATCAATGCTTAGTGGCATCTGCTTCTCGAAATGCTAAGTAAACGTTTATGGCGGAGAACCATTATTTTTTGTACTGACTGAATATGCTCAGGCAGCTTGATTGCACATCATTTACTCTAACCAACCAAATGCACAAAACCGTAGCTAGAAAACAAACAAAATGTAGCTAGACCCGTACAACCTATGATTTTTAAAACATAGACAGATGTAATAAAATACGTCATGTTTCATGCAGAAACAATCTTTCTAATTTGATCAAATCGGCTCGCAATTTTCTTTTACTGAATAAACTAAAATTAACAAACATTATTTTCATTTGCTACTAAGTGACACATTATGCAGATGGATCTGTTTGACGCAATTTGCATTATTTAGGTCATTTTTACATCAAACATGTAATCACTGGATGAAAGAACACACATGTGCATGGGTATAACTGGGGATTATATTCAAATAAGGTTTCTGTATCATACATATTATAATTCATAGAAGATAGGGATTTTTATGTAGCGAGCCTCTGTATTTTTGTGTGTGTATGTGTTTGTAAAATATATATATATATATATATATATATATATATATATATATATATATATATATATATATATATATATATATATATATATATATATATATATATATATATATATTCTGTATTTGATATTAGCTTTTAAGTATAGTCAAACATATCCAAACATATCAGTATGTGTCAGTTAGATATTGATAAACGTTACGAACATCATTATTAAACTTTGAGGCGTTAGAATAAAGTATATTTCTATGTGGCATTTACCATTTACAAATACATTGTCTGTAGGTGGTTCGTACTACATTGTTAGTTACTAGATTTTGATAAAACAAGAATGAAAGTTGTAGTATTTTCTTTGTAACAAAAGTAACCAATAAAATTCATTAACGGATTTGTTTTGCTTATTTAGGCAAGATTTTTTAAAGACTTTCTTGTGCAAACCAGAACCAGAAAAAAGCGAAAAGAATATGATTGAAATTCATTCTACACATATTTAACTAGGTATTTTACAAGTTTGGAATCTTCATTTATTAGAAATTAAAGTCCTTTATACATGCATGGTTTCTGACAATAAGGCTCAATAAAAGATTTCCTAAAGGAAACATATAGGAGACGGATTAGGACAACATAATACTAATTTTAGATATCATTATTCACATTTCTTTTCATAACATTTATGTGTGTTTCCTACATGTCTATAACTCTCGATACTTAATTGGTGCCACGGTAGCCTTAATTGTCTTAGTGCTTTTATAAGGCTGTCATTTGCAGTTACTCTAAGTGAAGAAGCGGTTTCGAAGATACATGTAATTGTTATGCAAGTTCCAGATCATTTGTATACAGAAAAAAACAAAAATGGAGAGAGGTTTTTGCCTTGTAGAAGCCCAAATGAATAATCTAAATAGTTCGCTTTTAAGTGTTTTACACATGACTGCACTGTGTAAACAGCCGTAAATAGATCCTATCAGATTTACACTAGTTCCTCCGTATTTTACTATCTTTTGCTACTGACTTGTCATTTCGGTAAAAATACAAAGCATTTTAGGGCGCAGCATGGCGTTTTACTCTCATCGGGTATCTGTTAAATACAATATAAATATAAACATGGTTTTATTTTTAAAGCCAAACTTTGCACAAAAAATATAGTAGATTCAGTAGCGTAATTTGACAGTCTTTAATTATCTGGTTTCCTATTTATTTACATTAAAATAATGAGGTATTTATGATTAATACAAACAATACATTTCCCATAGTGATTTGGTTTTTACTGGTAGTAATGAGCGTCATTGCTTCAAAACTGAGTTTTATCTGTGACCTCAATTGTTTTACCTGTTATGTATTTTTAATTTGTGCTAATTCATGGATTTTCCTAATGATTGTCTGATATATAAATTTACATTTTGTAAATATCCTTGATCAGAATCATTTGTACTGTGCACCTGCCCAGGAACATTTATATTTAAATAGCATACTACATAAATAATAATTCTCTATTAGTGTAGATTAAATATTGCGAATGTTATCAATGGAGGTAACAATGCTTATTTGGGTCTGGATTAATGACATCAGATTTTTACTTGGAAATTCCAAAACGTGTTGACAACGTTAATTGTTTAAGATGAGAGGTCCGCTGGGTTTATGGATTGAAAAGTAGGCAAAATTAATCAAGACAGAGCTATTTCCAGTGGTCTAATTTCTAAAAGGTCAAAGTCCAGGTTATGTACTGAAATCAATACATTTGTTGGGTCAAACAAACCCCATTCTCTTCTTATTTATTAAAATTACGAAACATTCATGTTCAAAGGTTCAATATTACGTTTGAGTGATTCTGCCAATCATATCCCTATTAAAACGTTTGAGGGACACATATACCTATACAAAAATCTTTATTCTCAGGCAGTTATTTTGTCTTTCTCTGAAAAGTCGTCTTCTAACCAAAGTGTTCTATTCATTGAGGAGAGTGAAGATTTGTCAACTTTCCACTAAAATGTGTACATTTTTCATCATACTTAGAATCATAACTTTGAAGAACGTCGTCCATACCCGTTCATTATTACTAGACAATGACCTAGTTCGAGATAAGGTGGTGGTTAATCAGCTTGTAACTAGAAAGCCGATCATATTGACAATGAAATGTCTGCTCTATATGCAGATACTAGAGCTAGGGCAAACTATCTCTAGAGAATGATGTTGATCAGGACATTACTCCTTATTTATGTGATATGTATTGGTCAAGCATTTTATCTGGTTACATTTGCTTGCTCCTGGTATGGATCAATCAAAACGGCATTAATAACAATGATCCTCCTAGACTCATTATTTTCTCTATTCTAAACAGGGTGACAATTAAGAATCACTCATTGTCTAATACGAGCAGCAAGATCTTGAAATCAACTGTTTGTTTGAAACGGCTATAAGCAAACCTGAAGCCACAGAAGTGCCAATTGGTTATGTTGTTTGAAACGGCTATTAGCAAAACTGAAGCCACAGAAGTGCCGATTGGTTACGTTGTTTGAAACGGTTATTAGCAAAACTGAAGCCACAGACGTGCCAGTTGATTATGTTGTTTGAAACGGATATTAGCACAACTGAAGCCACAGAAGTGCCAATTGGTTATGTTGTTACAAATGGTGTCATTATGAGAAAAAAGAGATGACCTTAGGTATGCAGTGGTGATGAGTGGTCAGTGACCTATAACATTGTTATTCCTAAGTTATAAACTTTATATTCTTAGACTAATCCATGAAACTTATTTTGCCGGTCATTTAGAGGTCAATAATAAAATTTAATTTAAGTCATGTATTTTCTTACTAACGCAAAATGACCACAATACTTCGCCTAAAGAGGACTTACAGGTATGAGTAACTCTATCACCTGGCTGATACGTCATTTCCTTTGTATCCCTCTCATAACTTAACTTCGTTTTGAGTTCGGCTTAGGTAAGGGACGGACACTATCTACCATTATCCTCCTAAATGGTTCTTAAAATGCAGGTATACGTTGCAGAGTATCATTAGGTATCGTGTGACAGGATTTTCCTACCACTTGACTATTATAACACGATCTACAGCAGAAACAAAATATTATTTAATCATTATTACTCTTGGTCTGTTTTTTTTAAAAAGTATATTGACAGATGTAGCCTTCTTCATCATGCAGTTAATTTAGCTGTATCTGTGTCCAACACTGAAGAATCGTGCGATGGAATGAAATCGGACTGTAGTTATTTTGGTTTAGCCAATCTTCGGAATTCAGAAAATATTGAATAATCTTGATCAGAATATTTCACATCGACAAATAAACGATTCGTGTTTACTAAATCATGTACGTTTTAAATATGAGCACTTTTTCTACATGTTCTAACACAGACATATACAATATACCATGACCTTGAAATTTTAGATTAGACATCTGTGCAGTCTTATCCACGAATGACAAACCCTCTCAAACAGAAATGCTTTATAACAGAAAATTCAGTATTGCTGAAAAATTATTTGAAATAACCACGTATAAGTGACTGGAACTCACTATGTATTCTTGTGACAACACATGATAATAATTACCTGTGCATCGAATATAGCAAAGTGAACCGTGTGACCAAATTAGAATTACTTCCATTCCTAACAATAGATGAAATCATTGACAAAAATGAGTATGCAAAACACGTCAAAATGTCACGTTTTTAAAGGATTTTGGCAAATTCTAATCATAGATACGGGAAAGGAAATTTAGGCATTAGTAACTTCAGATGGTGTTAATATAAAATAATGCCGTTTTGGATGAATAGTTCCCCTTGAACTTTCCAACATTTAAAAAACATGATTACATCTGGTCTGCAGACATGTGGATGAGGTCAAAGACGTTTTGTGTGGGATGGACCCAGATGGCTGTGGATTATGGACCACCTAATAGATGTATGTATTTTCATGTTAGAACATACTATTTAGTTTATGTTTTCCTAGCCAATGATTGCCGCCTTGTGTGGTGGGGTCCAATGTGTTTCTATATTTCGTTGTCTTGCTGGGATTTATTCTTGATTTTGTTTCTTCTTCCATATAGCAAAAAAAATTATAATATTGCGAAATATTGTTGAATATCGAATCAATGTTTTAGCTCCTGGTGTTACGTGCTTAGACTCGAATAAGCAGCAACACAGAAAGAGTGAAAACTAACAAGCTTGTATAAATTGAACAATGAATTTATTAAGTAAAATTATTTTCATAAAATAAATAAACTTACAGTTTTAGAGAATCAAATCCAACATTAATCCAATATAGAATTCACAAAAATAATCCACTAATGGAATTGTAAGAGTCCTGATAAATAAATGTTCTAATAGTTCCAGGTTCAAATCTTGACGATGTAATCCAAAATGGCTGACAATGTCACGTGATGCAGTTCTTGTTTAATTTATCATCCACATGAATTATGAGCACATGTTTTCTCCTCCAAATAGATAATAAATCCTCTTTCTTCAATGAATTGACACAAAGTCCAGAACAAGATAATAAAAATTATAACTCAAACTATGAATACACATCTGTTCATTTTAAAGCCCAAAATTCTACTGATTTGTTCTATCCCAAACAACAGTTCTTACACTTGTTTTTCTTAAGTAAACAAGTGATCACGTGATTTTCTAGAAATTGATAGAGGTTAATGGAAGGTCACAGAAAGAGACTGCCTTCAAAAAGTCACGTATTAAAAAAATGATCCAGAAGAAAAACCATCCCCACTAACTAAAAATATAAAGATGCCCTTGAAATTAACCAATAGTTTTAAAGACTTGTTTATAAATCTGAAGCAAGGTCAGATAAATAAAGTAAACAAGCTAAGGTCAGCCTCTTTACAACTAGAATCTAGGTCAGCCTGAATTTTCTAGAAAGAATCTCCCAATTAATGAATATTAAACCCTAAATGATAAATTTGGATTTAACAATAAAAAATAAATAAATTAAATCCAATAGCCGTAACACCTGGTTTAAGGAATTTTAAGTATGTAAGCGGGCTATGAGATTTTTGTTAATTCTTTGGAAAATAAATCTTTCTACGTTTTATTTGGGGCAATAGTTGATTACATGTTGTAGTGATTATATGACGTGCCAGAGTCGACAGTTCACTTACTTACACACTATTGTTTAATAGGGTTTTCGATATTGTTATGACTTTAGTGTAATGAAAGTTCACCAAGTTTGGAGAACTGGCATGTCTGTGTAGTTATACTTACAGTATGTATACACTGCGTCCCTTAGGACTGTTGCTTAATTTCCCTTAACATCTATTATAATTATGTTTTCTAATTGTGCTGCAGATTCTCTTCACGTTGTCATTCAGTTGCTGAATAATGGACTCACTCAGTTTATTCATTAATTCTTTATCAATCCCGTTTGTTTCCATGTATGTCTTTTTGGAGGGTACCCACACACACTCCACCCTACCATTATCCGTCCCAGAATTCCACGTTTTACATCTCTAAACAAATTATCGCTGCTCAAGGATTGTCTCACTTCATGGAGCACAGCACACTGTTGAATTCGATAATTATAACCGCTCTCTTTTCCGGTGTGTTTTGAATACAATTATATGCTTCTATTATCGCCCAGAACACAACAGTTTAAATGGGACCGTTATAGAGTTGTCTCGCCCCCAGCGTTATGCCATTGAATGTAACCACCACTCCTACAGAAATGCGTCTTAGGTCAAGGGACTTTTAACCATTTATATAAATTTGGTATATCCCTCATAATTACAGTCTTTGATTTTCACTTTTAGTTCCATCTGTTGTTGTTATCATGTCCTGTGTGTGCGTGCATTAAAATTTAGTAAGGGTGTTTTTCACGTCCGTCGGGCAGAAACGTATTTACTGTGAACTATCTGGATCTGAAGAAATGGTTTCCATCCTGTGGTGTGCCTATAAGCACAGACATTAAAACTTCACTGTGGTTTTAATAATGATGTGGCTCTGAATCCTTTAAGGTAATGTGACTGTTGTCCCAATAATGAAGTGTTGATGTGGTATTTACATTATAGCGTGACTGGTTCTAAATCTAAAGTTTGGATACGGTCAACATATTTAGTATGGCTGGCGTACAATACATAAGGTGAACTGTTTAGTTTGAGTGCTACAAAGGCGGCTATCAGTGGTATAAATAACTTTACAAGATTTTAAAGAGAACAAATATATACAATATTCAACACCTGTATGATAAAGAACGTTTCCACAAATTAAACCCCCAAACTTACGAACCTCCTAACAAAATATGTGCGTGTGATTTAGATTTTGAACATATATTTAACAATTTATCAGTCTTATGGCTACGATTTCTGCAGTATGGCAGTTTATAGTGATGTCTAACACTGGGGCTTTATGCCGCATACATGAAGCGTGATGTCCCACCCTATTACATTACATTGGCACCAGGCCGACCAGGCATATAATACACTTCATAATGATGAGAACCTAGCAAGGCAGATAATAATACCATTGTTTGTATAATTCATGGTTACGACTCGTCAGTAAAATAAAACAATCAATGATTTCAAAGTCAAAATAATCAACTGAATAATTTTTTCCATAAATCTTATTTACAATCTGATTGTATGTTGGATTCTTCAATATTTAATTGTTAAATTTATTACATAAAACTTCTTTAGGAATTTCAAGCTTTTGTGGTTGTCAATGGTTACTAATGTGATGTTGTTTACATCAAACTGTTCACAATAATAACGATATTAAAATTACGCCATTAATGTCAATGCCATCAAGGAAAATGTGCGGACTCATTCGGATATGCGTTTATTTTAACATTATATTATTGGTAAAGATATCCATTTGTTTTGTTACGGTATCCTGCTGGTAAAGATCTATATTTGCTATTAAACGTAATATCACTGCTAACGACCCGCATTTGTTTCTAACGGCGTACCACTGGTAAAGATGTGCATTTGTTTTTGACAGTCTGCCGATGATAATGATTTGCGTTTGTTTTTAACAGTATACCCCTTGTAGAGATATTGACTTTTTCAAACAGATGATGGACAATAACGGTACTAGTCGCTTGTTTCAGTTAAATGTATAAAAATATTATTGAAGAGACCAGAACATTTCATTACAACTAATGCATTATATTTATCTTAAATATAAGATGTCTCAAATAACACACGTATATGTATGTTTTTTAAACCCATTCACATAAAACGCATACACATTTCAGTTCAAACCAGCTTCAATTGCTGTATTTAGCTGATTTCGGATGTGCACTGGCTGCTTCCCACCTCATGCACATCCTCTCAATATTTAGTTGTTTTATTTTCATTCTGCCTAGACTCCAAGAAATCCAGAAATTCAGTTCAATGTATTGTGTGATGAATCTTGAATCTACGAGTAATATTAACTACACTTTCCGCTGTTACAAAATAAAGCTGCATCTGATGAAGAATGCGAATTATGTCTAGCAGTAATAAATCTGATGAAGAATTCGAATCATGTCTAGCAGTAATAGATCTGATGAAGAATTCGAATCATGTCTAGCAGTAATAGATCTGATGAAGAATTCGAATTATGTCTAGCAGTAATAGATGCACTGCCAAAGTATACTATAAGAATAATTATTTGACGCTTGCTTCCAACAAACGTTTCCATAATCTTCGGGATGGACTAGAATGAGCTAATGTCCCGTTAAATATTATATTGGATGAAATTAGCGTATAAGATTTATATAATTTATAGGCAGATTAAATCGAGGAGTACGATTTTCAAATCACTAGATTACACAAGTTTCTGAAAGTGTTCTACAAGTCAATATTTCAAATAATTATATAAATCGATTTTGAAACAAAGTCGTTTATGAATAGCGCCGTCTTTGTCATACTTTGAACATCGTAAAGGATTTTTATTCTAAAAATTGTAACCAGGAAAGGACACGCTAAACCTGCATCACCGTCTCATGTGTGATTTTCCTTATTAGTGTAAGAATAGTAATTAAACGATTGGTTTCATTTTTATTTGTGGTGTGAAGTGTTTGTTGTCACTGACATGATGATGGTCTTGATATGTGAAATAACAGTATATAGCTTTGAACGTACTGGAACTGTTTAAGGTCAGACCATCACAAAGCGGCATTAGTTACGTTACCAATTTCGTAGAGTTGGAAAATTCGACGACTCTTTGTAATTGAACATGATAATTAAAAAAACTTCTTAAACGGTTTAGATTCCTTCGATTCGTTTACCTGGATCGTTCATGCCTTAGACGCATCAAGTATTCTCTCACAGACATATTTTGGACTAGTTTTGCCATTAAAAGTATGAGCATGACTTTAAAAAACAGTTTGTCTTGCCATGCATTGGTACAATTATTGATTGGCATTTTGTTATGAGCGACAGTATGATAGATTCTTGTTTTAGTTGAAGAAACCATTGGTGTAAATCTGGAAAATCCCTGACCTCGTTTAGACACGATGGAACCCTCCTGTGGTAGTAACGTGTTACATATTTTACGAATTGTGCAATCGGTATCTACGATTGAGATCAGGAAACAATTCCACACCTCCCCAAGTTCCTGCTAAGGTCAGCCATTGGTCGTCATGAGGGCGGTGATCGTGTTCATTACATCATTATGGTTTTACAATGATTAATCAATACGGGATGTGATAACAGGTCGGTGGAAGAAATAGTGAATGTGTTTTACATTTGTTATATCACCATTTAAGGAATGACCCAGTCGTAATCGATCATTTTTACAGACCCAAGTGTGCAGTAATTACACAACAAATGCATTTGATTTGAGATTCGTCTGCCTCTAACAATAAGCCTGCATCGTTTGTCATAAATAGGATTAAGTCATTGCCAATAGGTTGAAATTCATTGTCTGCTTTCAGAAATCGGCCGCATTCAAGCCAACACATTTAAATTAAACGGTTTCCTTGACCGTCCAAAATTTCGCGTCCTTGATACTTTATTTTGTTTCAGATCATCCTTGCTTAACCCTGTATACGAAACTTTAGTTCTTCAGCAGGATTCAGATGAGTTGCATCCTTGTTCGTGACATCTCTGAAATTCGTACCCACTGTGAGGTTTTCCATATCACAATCATTGACGGAATAAGTACCAGTCTTCATTTCTCCACCACTTCTGTCAGATTTTATCCACATGTAGTGAGTTTGGCATACGTAATATAAAGAAAACAGGACACTGTCATCGATGCCAACTTTTAGGTAGAGCAGCAACTAACGTAGTATCTGCTAAGAAATTATTTCGATGCACCAATCAAGACTACTGTTCTACTCAATGTAGGTTGTTTCCGCAGCGATGTCTAATAATTTCCAAATCTAACTGACAATACTTAAAATATCAAAATGGTTGGAAGAATGGTCTGTCACCATGCGTAGAAAGCTTTCCGCTACATTATCGCATATATTGCGTACTGTAGTTCCGACAGTGATAAAGTAAAGGCTCCTGAAAACGTGTACTGCAACCTCGATGAGTAAAAACATCAGGATTGCTAGAAACTTTCAAAGCAAAACAAAATCAAACAGAAAAAGGTCCAACATATTACCCCATTTCTTTCTTATTCTTTCTTTCTATGCTTTTTTGGGGCGTCTAATCCATTATTGGTTCATTGGCATATCGTTCAAAATATCACCGATTATCGAAATATCAACGACGTAAATAGTACACATATTTTGTGCTCAACAAATGTTAAAGGGTATGTAATTATTACAAACGTTTTAACAACACATGAAAGGCTCTTAAATCTCTAAGAACATTCTAACCAGATTTGCGACACACTTCCAAGTTGTTATGAGTGTAATTTAAGACTCGTCTTGTCTTTTAGGAATACAAGGACATCACGCTACACACCCACATCATATATCTCCACATGGAATATGTTGCTCCCGATTCTTTAAGCCGATTTCGAAACTTCCGAACACGCAACTGTAAACGTCACATATAATAACATTCTGATTAGTTTGGTAATGATAAATATGACAGTATTTTCCGTGTAGAAACTTAGACCATCTAAATTAAAAATTTTCATGTATCATCTGCCCGGTGGAAGTAAATTACGAAATATAAGTTCAGTCGCTTTTCCATAGGTAATGTCAAACACATCATTAGACTAATGCGTGTGTTGACTTTTGTCAATGATTTCACATGTTAAGGATCAACTGGTTGGCCAAACTGGATTTAAACGGGAGCTTTAAAAATATCACAGGTAATAGAAAATTGCAAATGTTCAGATTTTTTCAGTTCAATACTACCTTTCAAACTCGAACGTCATATACATCGATAAGTCGGTAGTAAATGTGGCCACTATATTTGCAGGAACTTTGGATTTAAACTCCGACAGGTGTGCTGTTGTAATTGAACTTGCCGAATATCACAAACTTCACAGGACACTTTATTCTAGCAAAGATGAGCTCTTCCAGGTGGTACTTATTAAGTATATACCTATGTTCAGCAGACAGACATATCACTCAAAGCAACTGTCCTTCGTTGCTCTTCAAATTCGTAATGGACCGTAAGGTTATAATTTTGGTGTTGGAAAGTAGTTCCGGCATAGCGACACAAAGAGGTCAAGCACTTAAAGGTGGATAAATACGTATCCCTCGCGCATATATTTTTCAATGTACCGTATTATTGTAGCATTAACTTGGACATTTGTCTGCTCAATCGCATCAGTGCAGAGTTTCGGAAATATGCAGTTACCAATAATGGAGTTTGCCAGCTCAGCTTGTTTTAGTGAATGCAGACCATGTCACGGCTTTATCAGGTTTTGCCGTCAACACTTGAGTACACTTTAAATGATCAGCTTATCTAATTTCCTTGACCACTTCTTAATAAGTTAAAAAGTGTTAGAATATAGTCAGTGTGTTCCCCCCACTCACACAGTCTTTATTCTTTAGCAAATGTATTTTATTGTTCTAGTTTTTTTTAAAAAAAGACTGGTAATTTATTGCGTTTTTAGTCTGATTATGCTTTGAGCAATTGACGTCACCTTAAATTGACGTCACCTTAAATTGACGTCACCTTATCCAGCTAATTTCGCTGTTACTGGCTGCTCATCACCAAAGCTATTCTGGTTAACAACAGTGCACTGCTTCTACCCATGCTCCGTCACAAATTACTTTATTTTACAGAATGTCAAAATTGAAATTAAGTTCCCATTAACTCGATAAGCAAAGCTTAAACGTCTACATTGCCTGTCTCTAGGCTGTCCGTCATGGACTGCAGACTTTGAGCAATAAGAGAATAGTATGTATACCGACATACGTCAATGAAATAAAAAGATACCTCTATAACTTGCTCTTAATGTTGTCCCCATGTTGAGCTGGTCTCGAGGGCTACTCGGTCTAATCAACAGCCATAGTTTCTTTTCACGTTCCGACGTGGCCGGCAGACATTCTGACAGGAGCCTCGACCAGCTAATAGCATGTTTTGGTGAGACTCCCATGTGGGAATACAACCCAATGAGTGTTACACGACTTGTTCCCAAACCAGTTGTATTTAGCTACGATATTGCCCAGGAGCCCTGTGCGGCCGAATGGTCTAAAGCGCTCACAATTACGGATCATTGCCATCTAAACTCTGTCTGCGACACTGCGTAGGTTCAACTCTCGGGCTCGGTCATTGTGGGTTTGAGAAAGTTAGACCGTAGCTTCTTATGGGTCGGTTGTTCTTTCTGTATTTTAATTTCCGGGTTCTTCCTACACTGACCGCCATGAATATCCTATCTAGTGCTGAACGATATCATTAATCCCTTGAACAATAACAACAACAACAACGACATTGCGGAAAGCCCAAAAGTATCAAAACCTGTATTATATCGACTCTAGTATTTGTTTTAAAATTTGCACAATTCTGTCATGCAAGGCGGGGTAATTTAAGTTCGTTATATATATATATATATATATATATATATATATATATATATATATATATATATATATATATATATATATATATATATATATATATATATATATATATATATATATATATATATATATATATATATATATATATATATATATATATATATATATGAGTGTGCGGTCACGTGTATCACTGTGTGTAAAATTACACATTAATACCTGAAATTATTTTAGTACTGAGGCGATATAATAAGATTCTAATTGCATGCACAGAAGCACACATCGTCATTCCATCCGGGCTAGTAATGTTTACAATTATGAAAATAGATTTTTGATTTCTAGGCAACTATTCATCAAATGAATTACAGAACAACAAGCACTATGTCCAAATTTGATGTGATAGAAACGCAGATAAAGACAACGTCATGAGGAATACATTATCATATTACATTACTGTGAACATTGTTTGCCTCCGTTAGTTGATAGTTTAAGTTCTGCTTTCCAGCTAGAATCACCGTATGTACAGGTACATTGTAAACAAATATAAACGCACCGATCTTAGTTACTTTTAAAGAGCACATAACTCGTTCCAACCATTACTGTAAAACTGTGCAGGAAATGAATTAAGCTATTTCACGTGGAAAAATGCTCAAACATTGATCATCTAATCGATATATAATACCTGAAATTCGTTAACCCGAGATGGAAGAAATATATTTACAGGATTATAACTTCATAACACCGGATCCGTCAGTCTTCATGAAATTCTTGAAATAGATTTTGATAAAACATGTTGACATTTTCGCTGCAATTACGTAAACCCAAGCTCACGAATGGAAACCCAGCCATATATTTTTTTCCTCGTGATCTTTTTTTTATTTTCAAGCAAATACATATACATCCATGCATCTATCCATACACACATCCATCCATCCATCCATCCATCCATACATACATACATACATACATACATACATACATACATACATACATACATACATACATACATACATACATACATACATACATACATACATACATACATACATACATACATACATACATACTTTTTCGATCCATGAGTGTAATGCTCCAGAAGGATTAGAGACAGACACATAGAAAGACAGAGATAGGCAAAAGGTAAATGGGTTCTTCCTGATCCTCAAACTGGCTGTCAGCACAATATTCCATTATCTCAAATCATGGTTTTCATCAAATACAAACTTCCAAGTCTGTGTGTGTATAATATGTGTATTATTTGTTCTAAAACCCTATACTGAAAGGGACATTTGGTACATAAAATATTAAAAAGCTAATTTTTGTACATTATGGGTTTGTATTTTTTAATTTGTGTAAACAGAATATAACTTTGAGATCGTGGAATGTTATTGTGACCTTTATGACTTTGGAACCATAGAATAAATCTTTTTGTGAGTCAATCTGGGGAATTCTAGGTTATCAAATTCGTAATTGGATATCCATTAAAGTACTTCAACTTGTTGACAAGTTAGTGATTTCGAAATAATTATCCGGCCTTCCAGAAATTCTGCCTTAAGTAGTTTATACATGGCAAAACTAACTGAAAATCAATTATCCTTGGTACTAACATGTCTTAGAGGCGTAATAAAGTTGTAAACATTTGAGAAAATGTATTTTATTTACGAGGTTCTCCGCCATTCGGGTTTAGTAACTGCACTGGAAATAATGAGGTTAATTTAAAGACTTTTGCATTGTAGCATTATGATACACTACGACTATTGGCACAACAGCACAATATATTCAACTTCATTCGGATAACATGTTTGATATTTTGATTTTTCAATTGCTTTTAAAGGTAAATAAAATATGTGTTCAATGTTGCAACACTGTCTGGTTTTCATTCTTTTCTACAACTTAGTTAATGACAATGGGTTAGAAATTTTGGGCTTTTCTTGAGCTACGAATTTCATCAAAATATTGTAAAGAAACCTACAGTTTTTTAAAAATATTTTAATTTTGATTTTTCTTTGGAATTTTCAAAGATCCTGGTGATTTAATTTCGCATATTTGGGAAACCGTTATTAAAGCCAACAAGGCTTTGACCTTGTTTTCTAAGACGGAACACATTATTTCAGATCAAACCGGGAATGGTTAGTTTTTAAGAAAGGACGAGTTGCTTGAGTTTGCCAGACATTATGGTATTTCTGAAGCGAAGGCTTTTTTAACGAAGCAAAATCATTTTTAGATCAATATTTTTAAAAGGGTAATCTTAATAAACGTGCGTTAGGTTTGATTAGTAGATATATTTCTGACCTAGACAGGAACTTAGGAGAAATATATATAAAAAGAAATGGAAACAAGTTGAGAAAATTTCAGCTTTAGCGGGAAATAAATCAAATGCAAATACAGAAAGAAGCCTGATAAATGCAAATGAAAAAAAGATGAACAAGAAATGTAAATGCTTATAATAGAAAAAAGAAAGTGAGAAACAGAAACATATGCAAGTGCAATGCAAATGCCAATGGGAAAAGACGATAGGCAATTGCAACTGTCTCAAAGGAACACAAAATGGACAAAGTCATGCTGAGTTTAAATGGCCAAGATAATAGGTAATGAATGAATGGAGCATATGCAAGAAGGCTGATACAAGTTATGATAACCTTATAAAACTCACATTAATTATATATTTCAAGAACTATATTCATATTCACGTCAATACCTATATTGAGAAAGGGTGCAAACAGTAGAAAATGCTTCTGGTACATTGATTATTCCTTGACCCATAGCGTTTCATTTATCAATAAACGTTCCTCTCAGCAGGTTTTGGTAATTTACAAAAATCATTGTATTCTCATACGAGGGCTTTTATAATCGCAAATTAGCACACACTTTAGGAATCAATCTTCGAATTAATATATCTTCCAATTTGTTCCATTGTAGGAAGAAATGACATGTTATTTCTTACTCCTACATCTTGAAATATACATAAATACATGTTGAGTAAAACATCTTAATTCCAAACAAACTTTCCAAAAGGTCAAGAACACAGTCATTTATTGAAAGCTAATATATTTGTTGGATCTAGCACACACACACACACACACACACACACACACACACACACACCATTGTTTTTATGGATAATTCTGAATCACGCATTTTGAACAGTTCTGTATAACGCATGAGTGATTCTGCCAATTGAATCCCTAGTAAACCTTTAAATGGAACCAGAGCCTTGCATTCAAGTGATCTGCCTTGTTTGAAGAAGTCATCTTCTAGTGCATGTGTTCGCTTTCAGGGCGTATTATGCGGTTTCGTTAACATGTCTCTATATTTCGTTAATTTGTCGTCAAACGTTGTACCTAGACACGTGTCTACAGGATCGGTCCTTTTTTGCCCATTGAAGTTAGCTTTTTATTAGTAGTAAATGAGCTAGCGGGAGATAAGGCTGCGGTTAATCCATTTGTAGCTCCCAAGCTTTGTTTTGTGTCAGAATGTTGGTCCTATTTACATTGAATGTCGTGGTTATACCAACCTTGTTTGCGTAGCAGATCCATCGCAAAATGAGCTTTCGCGAATGACATATGATTATGATAATATTCCTTTGTTTGCTGTCAAATGTATTCATCAATATTATGAGGAGGTCATATTTGCTCTTAGTATTCATTAATCAAGAGTTAATATTTCTTCATGGACTTCTATTTCTACAAGACACATCACCTATATACCACAATACATGGTATTTTGGATGACCTCTCCCTACTAGACATAGCACATACCAGAGTATCAAGCATGTTCTTTTTAATTTCCACTCGCTGCAAGAACAAATACATTTCGAGAATTATTAATGTGTAACGGCATTTTGTGAACTTGGTACTTATGTAAAACATATGAACGAAAATGTGTCCTGGATTCTTTGTCGTGTACAGCGTTACGCATGTTACAATAAGCATGTTACAATAGCCATGATATATCATCGTTTCTAGTTTTAGTCAACAGGGGTCTGTTGTTGGACCTGTTCTGTTCATTCTATACACTCAGCCGCTCTATAGTGTCATAGAGCATCACCTAGTGTCTCACCAATTGTATGCTGATGACACCCAAATATACAAGTCTAGCCACGTAACTGAAGTTGATGCTACCATCCATAGAGTAGAGAGGTACATTTCTGATGTGAAATCATGGATGACATGTAACAAGTTGCAGATGAATAATGATACAACTGAGGCCATTATGTTCACAACACAAAGACTTTCTCATTCCCATTCTTTACCTCAGTCGATAAATATCAGCAACACCACCGTTAAATTCACACAGTCAATATGAAACCTAGTTGTTATTCTAGACCGTACTCTCACACTGCATCAACATGTCATTAACATATGCAATGCTGCATACCGTGAGCTGAAAAGCATCAGTTCCATTTGCAAATATCTTTCAATTGATGCCAATGAAACACTTGTGTGTTCATTAGTACTTTTTAGACTGGACTATTGTAACTCAGTTATGTCTGGTTGGTCACAATATCTACTCCAGAAACTTCAAAACATTCAAAATGCAGCTGCTCAGATCATCTTTAGAGTACTTAGATTAGAGCACACCTCATCACTGCTCTTTATCATACACTGGCTATCGATTCGATCCAGAATCAAGCACAACATTTGTTCTCTGTGCTCCGTTTCACTGACAGATTCCAAACCAGAGTAAGTTCAAATATACCCTAAGATGAAAAAGTATCTCGTGTTACTGATAAGTTTGGGGGATAAAAGGATTAAAGATTTTAAATAAAGGCTGCGAGACTAGTGTGTGATTATCTTATAATTGCAGGAGAATAAAACAAACTATAGAAAACATGTCCATGTTAGAGGGCAATGCAGAAACGTACACCGTTATCGAATTTACAAATGTCATATCTCCACCATACTTGAAAGATCTTCCACCACAAACTATACAAAAGTTAGCAATTTACAATTTGCATTGAGGAAGGGTTAGACAATATAAGCAACATGTCATGATTAGTCTATTCTGGATCTGAAATTAAAGTGTGGAATAATATGGCAAGCTGATTGGTATATTACCTCTGGAATAATTAATTGTATTTTGCGTTATTTGAGTGTTGGATGAGTTACCAAAGCTGGATTATATACAATTTCCCTAATATTGACATCCATATATTGTCTGTTCAAAACATTCTTGTTTAATCATATATTAGATTAAACAAGATGACAACATTTAGTTCATGCAAAGAAGGTTGTTAAAATTCATTTGCATGATCCAAATTGTCAGTATAATCCTTAATTTGAATTTTATGACAATGCTTGATGTAACTTTCAGGAACACGGCATTGTTATCTATGCCGTCATTTAGGAAACTGAACATGAACTTTGTGATCCACAGCATTAATTCAATACTCATTTTATTAAACCCATTTACGGGAATATTCTAAGGAGAATTCTAATTTAATTATATGCAGACAGCATGTCTAATGGGACTGCGGAAAATCAATTATCGTAAAAGTGTTTTATGTAGACTTTTAATTCGATCAATGAACTACATGTGTTGGCATTATATAATGGTTTTAAGATTACCGAAGTCGGAAATGTGCACTCAACAGCTATAATAATGTCATGACTGAGTGTTATTTGCAAAATGAAGGAAAAGTTCTAAATTTTCCTGCTACTAGTTCTGCCATGTTTGCTTTTATCAGACTTATAGACTTGCTTTAAACATAACTTTATATCTGGTTTCACATAATTATTGTTTACTTGAGACATGTATCCGAAATTGTTATTTGATTAACAGTCATTTTGAGCACACTTTTTCATACAAATTCTGATATCTTCCACTCAATGTAAAATGATAATCCTAAATCTTGACTAGAAATACATTACCAGAGCGGTTCCTCTCAAAATCAATCGAATAGAGCCTTGGGATATTTATTAGATCCGCCGATCTGCTCTAGTCTTCCGTTATCAGTGATGGACTGAAAGGAAGGTTCATTAGTAACAGGAAAATGGTTCTCAATTTTCCAATTTATTAGAGTATTGTATAACATTCAAGGTTAATTTGTGAATGCAATTATCGTTACTTTTATATTTCATCGGCCCGTAATCGACGAATGAATGGTTATATTTGATAGAATTTGTAATATACAGAGTAGTTTTTAAAACAAAAAGATTTTCCTAAGCACCGGAAACCATTTTTCAGTTCATAATTGATATCTCCTTTACCCACTATTAAGCACACGAACGATGTGTCACTAGGATGCACTTTTAAGTCATCTTTCCGTCTCGATAAAAACCGATAGACTTCTTAAGAAAATCCGTGCTGATTCCCTGCGAAAATATCCTAAAGAACACTCATAAAGTCCAAAGCTGCCACATCATAGACAAACTATTGAAGAGACTATTCGTGTCTGGCTAGCTCAACGTTTGTTTTAATTTCTGCGTCATTTGCGTTGCAAGAATTAAATCATTCCCATTATGAGTGCCAAGAGAGAATTTGCAACCAGCAATATATTTGCAACATTTTAATTAGTGCCAACCTCAAATGTTACTGTTAATTCTGTCATCTAAAGTCCATTACTGATTAATTATTATAAGGAAGTTTGTATTTTACTCAGTTGACAAATTATTGAGGACGAAATTATGGAAGGTCAAAACATTGTTAATAACCATACAAAATGTTAATTAATAATTAACTTATGACTGTGCTGACTGTGTTTGCTCACACAACAAACTCTCTCATGTTTGAAACAATTACTGCTACACTAGATTGGTGTAATATCCTCTTGCTTGCCAACTGACCATTATACGATGTATACCTATAGTCGCACTTTTTTAAGCGTGTATTTGACATTGGCCGAGTGGTCGACTGGTCTAAAGCGTTCTCACCTCAGCGTGTGTTCCCGTCCCGGCTTTGGTAAATGTGCGTATGTGAGTAAGCTTGCCAGTAGCTTCTCGTTGGTCGGTGGTGGCTTGGGGGGTGGGGGGTATTTCTCCACCACTTATTCTCGTCGCCATGTATAACATATCCTGTACTGAAATTGGCGTTTAAATCCTACAAGAACAACTGCATCAATGACATCATCTTCTTTCATAGTGTAAATATTTTGACTATATAATGTTATGTATACCTATATTTTTGTAATTCCTGGTACATGATTTTATATAATGTTTGTAAACATTATCCATTACTTTAAATTGTAGTTATTTTTTTTTTGGTTGCCTACGTGACTAGAGTCTCTTTTAGGAATATTAAGAGCGTAACATTAATTTGGAACTAGAACTACATGGCATACGTATATATTAGAAATTACCAATAATACTCTTAGTAATAAATTAATGTCTCATTGGCTGGTGGTGTTTACGGGTCTAGAGGAATTTAGTAACTTCATATTAGATAGGCAAGGTCAGATGAATTCAGAAATATTTATTTGAATAATAAGTAGATGGTCTCCCTCCTTCAACGCCATCCTCTCTTAGTTTCCATGTGATTGCAGCCCATTTGCATATAGAGCGGGCCTATTATTCGCGCGCGTTTGTTTTCTTCTTCTCCTTCTTCTTCTAGACAATAAAAATGGTTTCGTTAAGCCAACATTTGTACGTGATGCCTTTTACTACATAAACAGATAAAGTAAATGTCATCACTAGTGTTATCTATCTATCTATCTATCTATCTATCTATCTATCTATCTGTCTGTCTGTCTGTCTGTCTGTCTGTCTGTCTGTCTGTCCATCCATCCATATATATATATATATATATATATATATATATATATATATATATATATATATATATATCTGTCCATCCATCCATCCATCCATCCATCCATCTATCTATCTCCACTGTTTCTATTGTACTGACTAATCAGAGATGCCATGATCGCGATGGATATGTACTTTTACATTACTAACACTTATATTAAAATATACAGACCTAAGAGAACGCGAAATGTGCATTTGAAGCCGTTCCATATTACACACATTTACATATAATTCAAATGTGAATAGATATGCTCTCAAACACTAGAATAACCCGATTTATAGAAAAACGGAAATTGCTACTATATGTAAAAGATAAATGTGTGAATCTGGGAAAAGGTTAAATGACTCTAAAAACACGATTCACATACGCTACATACCATCTCGTGAACTTGATAGATATACCCGAATATGTAAGTACTCTCTACTATATTGGCTACATTTTTTAGATATATATATATATATATATATATATATATATATATATATATATATATATATATATATATATATATATATATATATATATATATATATATATATATATATTTATTTATTTATTTATTTATGCTTATTCTACAGGAAATTTACCATCCTTGTATATTTTAATATTTTTTTAAAATATCAAAACCGCGATAAACAATGCAAAACATATGAATTATGAGATGAAGGGAACTAAATTTAAAAACGAAGGGAATCAAATTTACAAATTAAAATCAGCATCAATATAAACATATCCAAACCATTTCTACCTATAACTAAGAAATTCATGTTTTACAACAGAAAGTAATCAATAAGCGTTTCCGATACCATTCTGTTAAAAAGCACTTTTGTCCTGGCTCAAGCTCTGAAAAATCAAACTTTTTATGGTCCAGCGTCGTGAATTAATTGACCAGACATATCAATGTCATGAATCCAATTATAAATATACAAGCGTCAATGTCGGAGAACAAAATGAACAATCTGTTGTAATATATATGAATAGCTCATAGTGCTTGACATTTCAGTCGATGCAGACGACTTTGTAAATATCACCATGCTAAGAGTTGTGTTTGTCAATGAGAAGCATCCGAACAATTAAGAGTTCCCCGAAACTATATGTAATCGGTTATCGTAGAGCTGACTCTCCTTTGTGACTGACGGAAAATTGGAAGTTATTGAACTTGTTTTCTATCCTTTTCATAATGTCTGGCTATCCATGAAAATATGACATGTTTAATCTGAATAATTTATAGAAAGGTACGAAAATGGTTAATTTTGTTTACGATAAGCATAATACTTATCTATCATAGCATAGTTTCTATTGCGTTTCCATTCGTGTTGCCACTATATGTATGTACCTATATGTATGTAAATGGCTCCACAAGAACTGTGGAATAGAATTGTTGGTAGTCATGGAATTTCGCCCTTTGTTTCAAAACAGATTAAGGCCAAAATTTAATTTATATTAACTACATTATATTTTCATGCAATATTTACAATTGCTATTATCCATTCAGGTTCAAAAAGCATATCAAAGTTAAGACTTCCCTGAAAATTTGCATTTTGCACACAAAATACGTTCTGATTTCTATATTTACCTTTGGACCTATTCATTGTCCATTCCTTCCTTTATACATAAAATACGTTGTAATTTCTATATTTACCTTTTGACCTATTCATTCGTACATTCCTTCCTTCATATATTTATCCCTCCATCTATCAAGCGATGTGTGTATCTCCGTCTGCTCCCATATTAAATTGATTTATTTCATTCACATCCTTTGCCTCCAACAATACATATCAGCAACTCCAACATTAAATTCACACATTCAGTACGAAACATAGGTGTTACTCTGGACAATACTCTCAAATTGCACCAACACGTCATGAACATATGCAAGGCTGCATATCTTAAGCTGAGACGTATCAGCTCCATTCGCAAAAATCTTGCAATTGATGTCACTAAAACACTTGTGTGTTCATTAGTACTTTCAAGACTGAACTATTATAAACTTAATTATGTCTGGTTCATCTCAAGATCTACTCCAGAAACTTCAAAACTTTAAGAACGTCAGCTGCTCAAATCATCTTCAGAGTACCACGATCAAAGCACAACTCCCTGCAGCTCGATCCAGAATCAAACACAACATTTGGTCTCTGTACTACGTTTCACTGACAGACTGCAGTCCAGCATATATATATATATATGGTCTCACCCATATGTACACCATAGCAAGATACGTACTCTCCTCGTCTGACATTATTCCCACTATGAAAACGAAGTCATATGGACAACGTTCTGTTATATACCAGGGCCCAGCAACGTGTAATGAATTGCCCATTAAAATTAGACACAAAGATACAGTGGTCCCTTTCAAGAGTGCTCTTAAAAGTCACGTTTTTCAAATGTAAGAACAAATTTAAAGATCTATAAAGATTCCTAGCTTAAATATTATCATCATTTTTTGTTTTCAAACTGTATGGTGTTTGTTTTTGTTTTTTGTATTCACATTATAGCATTTAGAGCTTCTAAAGATCAGGCGCGATACAAAGTCCTTATTATTATTATTATTATTATTATTATTATTATTATTATTATTATTATTATTTATGTTTCATTCCATGTCATGGGATACTTTCCGTTTCAAATAAAACTTAAGGAGAAAGAAATTTCAGATTGTAACATCAAAAGAAATGTATTCCTCAAAAACAAAATGTTATAGGTTTCGCTCAGAGATATGAACTAACAACTTTATGTAGAAAGAAAATAGCCATATATCCTCAAGCTTTTCCATGCAGCCTTAAACACAATCCCTGATAGCTACCGTCCACTGTTAAAACATTTATTGGTTCATTATCAAACTAAACGAAATTTCCAAACATTTTAAATATTTTATGACTCAAGGAAATATCTGAAAAGCCCATACACCAAATGCTTAAAGAAAATTTAAACTCTGAACGCGATTAACACTTCAGACAAATAAATACAAGTTAAAAGCACGCATATACGTGAAACTACGGTAATGTTTATTTACCTACGAAAGATATAAATATGCATTAAACGTTATCGTGTTTATTATAGACGTTTCAACGTTATAGCTACTGTTCAAATACAGACTATACTTTATCAATAGATGAAAATCTGAAAGCTTTCCTTAATAGATTTGGTTAATATATTTCAAAAAATATCGTCGCAAACAAGCGAAACAATTTTAGCACTAGTCATGTAAACATATACGGCCTCGTACACGTACGCATATGGAACATCGCACCTTGTCTTAGAGGTTATTATTTTAAAAATATATAATCCCATAAGGGTAATGCAAAGACCGCACAGATGGTTGAAGTGGTTAGCGCGTCCACCTTGGATGCAGGAGGCTGAATTATACCAAAGACATAAAAATATCACTAACAGCTGTCGCGCTTATCATTAAGAGGCTATTGTAAGGATTGGTGACTTGGTGGGGCATGATGCCAATGTGACATAGTGTCCCCGTACTATTCATAGCTACAAACTGCAACAACGCAGGCATCGTAGCGATCTGGCTCAAATTGTTAAAGCTACGCTAAAAATCCTGAAACAAGCAACACATCCAAAAGCAATACATCCACGAGCTTATTTTGATTGACAATTTAAAACCAAACTAATCAAACTGTGTGTGTGTGTGATTGTGTGTGTGTGTGTGTGTGTGTGTGTGTGTGAGAGAGAGAGAGAGAGAGAGAGAGAGAGAGAGAGAGAGAGAGAGAATATTATTAATATTACAAATGATCAGTACGCACCTACCACTAATAACAACCACCAATACATTCAAATAAAACAATAAGTTTTAAGTGTTGTGTAGTGCGTGTATCGAGAGTATAATGTCTAAACGCATGGCAACTGTTAATATATGTTCCTAAACCCGGCATAGACATATGAAAGCAATAACTGAGCACACCTGTTAACTCTCATCGATTCGTTTTAAGCATGAGAAACAAAATTGAATTTGATAAATGATATCAGATGAGACTGATTTCGAACAAGTGATGCAAATTTCCGGTGTAGTTCGCACGATAGCGTGACTTGTTTCATGTCTCCATATACTCAAACTTAGAGCTGTATTGGGAGTAAGGTACAGTTATTGTTGGTTAGCGCCATTTTTCAGCACAAGATAGCAGGGACGTCATTTCAATTCTTTCGGGGGGGGGGGGGGAGGGGCAAAACTTAAAAATGTTCCCCTTCCC
The DNA here is from genome assembly GCA_030141615.1 of Unio pictorum. Lineage (NCBI taxonomy): Eukaryota > Metazoa > Mollusca > Bivalvia > Unionida > Unionidae > Unio > Unio pictorum. The sequence continues at coordinate 475,313 of JARLTB010000374.1, forward strand.
ACCAAAATAAACAAATTAAATTAAATTACATCCTTGCAAGATACACTGTACATTGTGGTCAGTATCAGTGATGGGGGAATAACCCGGGAAAACCTCAAAAAGAACCACTGACCCGCGAGGAGCTACCAGCAATTTTTCTCACATACCCACATTGGCCGAGCCTGAAACTGGAACCCATTCAGACAGAGGTGTGATGGCAGTGATCCGTAACGGCGAGATCTCGGCCACTCGGTGCCTCGTAATGTACAATAGTAAGTTGAATCAACTGAAGAAAAAAAACCAGCTGATTTTATGGAAAAGGGTTACCAATATTATTGACGAGGACGGCCAGGTGAATTATAAACCACAGCGTTGGTTATCCTCGGTAAAGGACAGACAAGAGTAAATAGATGTTTGAAAACTGTCAATGAAAAAAGTCATGAAAAACCGGTTCAACACTTAATTGAAAGGCATACAAGGAATTCAACATAAACATTTCATCATCAAGGTAGAACATGTGTATTTTAATAGCATGAGTGATCAGATCTAATCAAATATATTGGACGTGCAAGTGCATGAAAATAACATCAAAAATTCACCGCTAATCATATGATATTAACTAGATTTATATATTGAAACAAGTTTGTTTTTTCAATGATGCCAAATGAAACTTAAGGACTGAAAGAAATTCATTATGTATTAATGTTATAACTGTAACAAGATAACCGGGTGGAATTTCTGATTTACATCACTACACAATTAATGGTGATACAAATATAATCTTAAATGAAAAATGATTTGAATGAGAAAATAATTATGATTAAAATATGCATTGTATATGATCCTAATAATGGATCAATTAACATAAAACGCAGAGTAAAGTAAATGAAGGAATTTTATGTACATCTATAAAGTGGTGCATATAGAGATTTTGGGATACTTTTGTCGTTTAAGGAAACAGCTTTCCGAGAGAGTGTGAGACGCGACAGTCCAAAGGCGGAAGTCAGCAAAAAAGAGACGGGACGAGTGAAGTCTAGTAAAAAGGAGAAGTGAAGAGTGAAGTCCGAAAAAGTGAAGTGACGAGTTCAGAGTAAAGAACTAGGAAGTCCAAGAAGAATGAGGCTGTCAGACATGAGCGACTCGAAGAAATATGAAACGTTGAAATACGGTTTAGAGGAAGGTAATGCAATCAGTCGTGGACATTGCGCTCTGTTCATCACTCGTTATGATGATGAAATAAATCGGAATTGGACACTGCTATTCAATCCTGTTACTTACTTGAGTTTGATTGACATTACCACTTTGTTTGATTAAATTTGTTATTTTTCTTGTCTGAGGGGGCTCGTATTGCATTATTTCTTCCCAATAATCTTGCCCATTTCTATGCTGAAATTCTATCTTTTCACTCACACAAGGTCATTACATCGATGGAGGTCATTCCCTAGATAACGTTGCTAAATCCAGCTAACTACCCCTTCTACTTAGAGTGCCGTTGCAATAATTATATTCGAGTGTAGGCTAAGTGTGCAAAACCAGTGTAAACAATATAATCTCATTATTATCCACATCAAGTTTTATATAACCATTTTACAATTCCATGTTGGTCGCTGCTATTAACATTTGCCTTTGTTTGCCACTAAAGGTAAAGAGAATGTAGAAGTTCTAGTTGCTGAGAAAAACTGGCATACATTATTGTAATATGTACATGTATTACACAAATAGTATAGATCGGCTAATTTACTGTAAAATGTTAATTTGAATTCATGGGTTGCATCATATGTCTCATTAAACATGTATTGTCACTGCATTTACTGATCTTGAAGAATCCAATATGTTCGTACAGCTATTATATATAAATAATTTACTTTAGCGGCTTCAATGTCAACCTGTTGCAGTGATAACCATAAACAATCAGATCCCAAAAGATAATTGTACAAATTTTATTTGGTTGTAACAAACTTTTATACAAAGAAGTCGTGTTATATTCTTTGTTATACATGTATCATATTTGACGGGATTGAATGTGAATTTGGTAGACTTATCAAAATGTATATCTGCACAAAATAAATGTTTACAATATCTTTCCGTAATTAACAAGCTATCTGAAATTTTCTGGCTAAAAGAATTCAATTTTAGGTTGCATGCATTGTATTGCTTTTATTTGCTACGGAACCATACTATGTTTAGTGGTATATCCAAACAAGTATTTTAAAATAGAAGATAGCTTTATTGGCTAAAAATAAATACTTTCAACAGTTAATGAATTATTTGTAGAAATATACGCAAGGGCAAATGTTACGCAATAGAGGGCATGAAACAAAAATCATTAATATTGTATAGCTATCGTCATACAAGTACTACCTGACTTCATATGTAATGTCTAACCATCCTGGATGTTAAATGTGGGAATTTCGAAGTTAAAATTCTAGTAATACAGGCAACACAGTATATCTTTTTTATCGCTTTGAACGTTTCCTCTCAGATAGATAATGCGTAACATGTAACCATTTTTGCCGCTTTTAAAAACAATGTATATTATTGTGACAATATAGCAACATAACGGTTATGTAACCTAAATTAGTTATACGAGCTCTATTAATTGTGTCGACGTCTTTTTTTCGCGTTATTTATAAAAAGATGTCGTTTTCATCCATTCTACTGAAAACTGATTATACACATGCTAATTGGTTTCATTTATATCATTAGTCCTTAATGCAGACATTGTACTATTCGATACAAATAACTTAGATATGTAGCTTTTCTTTTGAACATTGTGCATATTGAATTTAAAAATACTTGACAGTGTGTATTCAAATTGCCAGAATATTTAGAATGTCTTTAGTTTGTTTGGCCTTTAATACATTTGAGCGGATGATTTTTGAACATCTAAATACAATTAATGCTTATCCACGTTCCAGGTTCCAAAATGATTCTTATAAGTGTGCATTATTACTGAAATGGGTTAGTGTGGCACGTTTTTCTTGTATGTAGCTCCCCCGTCCACGTTCAATTTTTGTCCAATTATCGTAATATTGCTCTACAGTCCGACCATTAATGTCAGTGCCTTCAGAAACAGGCTTGATAAATGGGGTTTACGCTGGTTTTCACAAATATTAAGAATGGAAAAAATCACTAACTAAATTCAAGTGTCATTAATAATTTCAATTATTTCAAATGCACTTTCCAAGAATCAACATGGAAAATATGATTAATCAATCCAAACGACTTAATGGGAAATGCACTAAGATCATGAAACGGTGTTTAAATTTACAATAAATAATGCTGCTTCCAAAGATAATCAGGATTTGTATTTCTTCTGTAGCTGAGAGCCAGTACCATGAACCAATGTAAAATGGTTCAACTCCTTGCAACTGATGGATTGGAACTGCAGGCAGGATTGCGAACACTTGCGAGTTCTTCAGAAAGGCCAATTCACTGTTCTGAAACATACCTTCAAAGATGTATAATGATATAGTTAGTTGTACCTATTTAAGTTAGATAAAGAGATGAGTCACTTCATGTAAAAGCCACATATAACACTTCTAAGAATTTAGAAAATGACAATACATCCCGTTTGGAGAGTTAATGGTCTAATTAGAACGCAAAACAGCCCTGCTCGAGAGACACTATAGAACATTTCACCATAATTTAGGTTTCACGCTGATATCCGATAGCGATACATTTTTACAACTTAATTTTTTTTATACTTTGAATCATTTATTCATCGTGAAAGACCGTGTCTGATCTATTCAAACTCTGTGACGCTCTGGCATCTTTCCTGAAGAATCGAATCTGCGTGATCATTTGGGGATCAAACTGATACGCATTTCATATCACACGTCTGAGTAGTGAATGAATGAATGAATGAATGAATGAATCAATCAATCAATCAATGAATTAATAATAATAATAATAATAATAATAATAATAATAATAATAATAATAATAATAATGAGGACTTTGTATAGCGCTTAATCTTTAGAAGCTCTAAGCACCATACAAAATCAATAATGATATGACTACACTACCGAAAAACAAATAACAAAAACCATAAAATTTGAAAACATAGAAATTTGCTAAAAACATATAAGATACAAAACATTAATAGTTTGTTCCTGCAGTCGAAAAGGTGACTTTTAATAGCACTCTTAAAAGGGACCACTGTGTCTTTGTATCAAATTTAAATGGGCAATTCGTTTCACATCGCCAGCCCTGGTATGCAAAACAAACTTTGTCGACTTCGTTTTCATAGTGGGAATAATGAGTATGCGATTGTCCGATGATTGAGCATAAGTATTTTGCTGGTGTATGCACATGGGTGAGGCCAGAGATTTATGATTGACTAGAGTCCATCAATGAAACGTAGCACAGAGAACAAAAGTTGTGTTTGATTATGGATTCAATGAATAGCCATTGTAGAGTACAGAGCAGTGGTGAGGTGTGCTCTGATCGATGTACACTAAAGATGATTAGGAGTAAATATTGTGATGAACCAGACAGAATTGAGTTACAATAGTCCAGTCTTGAAAGTTCTAATGAACACACAAGTGTTTTAGTGGCATCAACTGAAAGATATTTACGAATGGAACTGATACGTCTCAGTTCAAGATATGCAGCCTTGCATATGTTCATGACATGTTGGTGCAATTTGAGAGTACTATCTAGAGAAACGCCTAGGTTTCGTACTGACTGTGAGAATTTAATGTTCGTGTTGCTAATATTTTTTGTCTGAGGTAAAGGATGTGAATGAGAAAATCTTTGTGTTGAGATCAGAATAGCCTCATTTTTATCATCATTCATCTGCAGCTTGTTACATGTCATCCATGATTTTATATCAGAAATGCACTTCTCTACTCCATGGATGGTAGCATAAACTTCAGTTGGGTGGCTAGACTTGTATATTTGGGTGTCGTCAGCATACAATTGGTGCGACACTGTGTGATGATCTATGACACTTGAGAGCGGCTGAGTATACAGAATGAAGAGAACAGGTCCAAGAACAGACCCCTGTGGAACAACACAACATAGATCAACTAGGCTGGAATGTATTCCATTTCCAGATACAATTTGTTTCATGTTGACTACATAGGACTTGAGCCACTGTAACGCTTTATTCTGATTGCTAAATACATGCTGGAGACAGTGAAGTAATATATCATGGTCTATTTGGTCAAATGCTGCAAACAAATCAAGGAGGGTGAGGACTGCAATCTTACCATTATCCAACGCAGAGAGAATGTCATTAAATACTTTCATAAGAGTAGTTTTAGTACTGTGGCAAGGGCGATATGCAGACTGTACATTGCTAAAAAGACTGTTTCAATTCAAATGAGATATAAGTTTGGTTAGAATAGCCTTTTTCTGACATTGGGGGATTAGAAATTAGGCGGTAGTTCAATAAATCGTTATGGTCCAATGTTGGTTTCTTCAGCAGAGGCTTTACGATGGCAGTTTTGAAAAAAAATGGGATCCCTCGAATGAGAGAGAGAGTTATTAATAACATCAGTTAGTGAAGACAATATTGGGTCTACGCAATCAAGCAGCAGTGATGTCGGAATCGGATCAAGTTCACAAGACTTTGGTGTACTCTTCGTCACGATTGTCCGTACTAAATCAATAGCGACAAGTTGAAATGCTCCTAATGGTTGTCGCTGAAATTCTGTATCATAACTTTATGGTGACGAGTCAATTGAAATTGTGTTGTCAAGCGAATCTTTAATGATTTGTACATTGTCACGGAAGAATTTGCAAATAGGTCCGGAAGGTCTACTGGAAAGCATGTAGTTGGAAGTGGTGTACATTTGTTCCTTGACATTAGTTTGTTCGTTATCTCGAAGAGCTCTTTGCAGCTGGAACTCTCCGTGATCTTAGTACTGTAGTGGGATAATTTTGCTAAATGGACTATGTTTGTGACGTTCAAAATGTGGAGAAATAAAAAAAATATCAGCATTATGAAAGAAATAAAAATACTCATGTGAAACAGTGGTAAAGAGGTATAACAGTTACTCATGCTCAAAAGTCCAGGAGAGAGATGTCCGGGGGGATATATCGGGGGGTAAAAGTCCGGGGAGGGGGGAATGTCCAGGGGGAGATGTCGTGATACCGCTATAGATTTGTGTGTAAGGACGGCATGTTTCCTTAAAATATATCCTCAGTTATCATATGATTAAAATCTTGGACTTGAATTGATATTTATTTGAAATGTTAAATTTGGATGAGAAATACTGAGTTATAAATTAAATGAAAAATAAAATGTTATCGTTTTGAATGTGTGGTCATGTGTTAATTTAAAAATGGAACATGGTAGGTTAGCCTTGAGCAAGGAGAAAAATATTCTTTATCTAATTATATTTCCTTTACACAAGATTAACCCCATACCGTCCTTTATTAATTCTTGCCAAATATGAAAATTACAGACGAATTTTTATTTACTTTTGTTTTAAATTTAGGGACAAGATTATAGTTATATTTCTATAGTAAAATAATGATGGAATAGAAAGGTTATTTATTGTCCTATCCCCGCGCTGGTGTATTGTATGTCCATGTCTTGCATGTGCGTTTTTCTGGGACTCTTTTCCAGACCAGTTCACTTCGCGCAGCGTCTTGTGATACAGCCTTGGGACTTCTGTGCCCTATACTTTGCTCCCATGTAGGTCCCTGTTCCCTCTAAACAAAACGGGGGGGGGGGGGGGTCTTTTATCTTCACTATTATTTTTTTTCTTCAAACTATCCGTTTAAAACTAGCATTACATTCCACCGGTACCTCGCCATTTTGCAGATTTCCATTATCATTTGAATTATATCTTCTTTTCTGTTTTCCTATCGAGTGATGGCGTTATATATATATATATATATATATATATATATATATATATATATATATATATATATATATATATATATATATATATATATATCCTATTACTGATAGCAAAACCAAACCAATACATTTATAGAGCCTTCCACGGAGTTTGTGGTTCTGAGCTCGGTTGTTTAAATATGTTTATTATATTTGAGCATTTGATGAGTAAGGTGTTTGGCAAGGCAAGCCCTCCTCTCACATTTTCCTTATATAATCTAACCTTTGTTTACATAATGAGTTTTATAGGTCCATATATAATTAATTATTTCATTATCAATTTTTTCCTAAACTCTTATTCTCGATATCTACTGATTTTATTGTGTAATTTATATTGGGGTATAAAGAGGTGTTGGCTACTTGAGCCCGCTCCTTAATGCATAATGGCGTAAATTCCCAGATTTTAATAGTATCTGTTATTTTCTTCTCCATTTTTTTTAATATTTCCTGTCTCTTCACCAGTACCAAAGTGCACTCCTAAAGCTTTAATCCGGTCTTTCACTAGATGTCATGGCAATAAAGCATGATTTCCCCACCAGTTTCCTATTTTACAAACTTTCGTTTTATCCAGATTGATTTTCGAACCAGAAGCTTTTCCAAAGGATTCGAATTCTTTTTTTGTAAGTGTTTAAAATAATTTGGGTCTCTAGTGAAGTTTGTACAATCATCGATAATGTCGAGAAGTTTGAATTCTTCCATTAAATTGGGGGTTTTCATTCTCACAATCTCTTTATTGGTTCTGTTTTTATGCTAACAATCCAAACAATATTACGTATAATTGCACTGATAGTAGGCAGCCTTACCTCACCGGTCTTTGTGTATCAAATTTATATGTAACAGCATCATTAACCTGTATCCGTACAGTTATTTCTTTGTACAGACTTTTTGTCCATTTTTAAGAATTTTTCCAAATACTAATCTATCTAGTACTTTCTGGATATACCTATGCTCTAATCTATCAAAAGCTTTTTCAAAAGCACCTTTCTGACTTGTTTCACTTACGTAATATATAGCTGTTCTTATCTACAGTATATTGTTTTAAATAGTTCTCTCTTTTCCTGTTCGGCTTACACTTAAATTAATTTATACTCTCTTTAACTCTATTTGCTAAAATTAATATATACTCTTTTTAACTTTATGCCTTTTCCCCGCATGTTTGGTTTACACTTCAAATAATTTATACTCTTTTTAACTCTGTTTGCTAAAATTAATTTATATTCTTTGTAACTCTGTTTGCTCAAATTAATTTATACTCTTTTTAACTATGTTTGCTAAAATCCTATTGAGTATTTTGTAATCGTTATTAATGATGGAGATGGGCCTCCAATTTTATTTTCCAATCGCTACTTTCGTTTCTAAATTATTGTTATAAGCCCTCTCTCATTATGTTTGTAATTGTATCATTCCTGAATAAAATATTATTGTATAATTCTTCTAGAGATGGCACAAACTCACCTTGGACGTTCTGATACCTGTTGTTATTTGTTTGATTGTGTTTTCTTTTATTTCGTCCATAGAGACAAAATCATATAATAAGTCTGTATGCTCTGATGATATTTGCTCACATGTGACGTCTTCTAAATATGTGGTATATGTATCGCTATCTATATTCTGTGAATTGTACAAATTTAAATAAAATTCCGTAATTTTCTCCATTATTTGTTCCGTCCCTACTATTTCAATACCATTTTCACTTAATGCATCAATTTGTTTATCTCCATCTCTTTTTAGCTCTTCCCTTTTTCAGAACCCTTCTGCTTTTTTATATATGATACAAAATTTCCAGATTTTTTTCCGTCCCTTTTTTCTACATCTAGGATGTTTTCTAACCTTTCATTTTGGATTTCTTTTTTATTCTTCAACATTTGGTTCCTTTAGCTGCGAAACAATTTCTTCCTTTCCATATTTTGCAGTTTCTTTCTTTTACTTGAAAACTTTACAGATTTAATTTTAAAGTCATTTTGAAGGCATCCCTCTCCCTAATTATATTCCCTGTTATTTAAAGTGCCTCATTATTCTACCTATTTAATGAGTGTAATTCATCTTCTAAAATTTTTTTATTAAGTTTCCATACCCCTAGCCCCATTTATTTTTATTTTTTAAAATGATTTCAATTGTAATTAACTTATGATATGAAATCTTAAAATCAATAATTTCTGAATATCTATATATTTTTTTAAATTTAATTTAGTTACATTCAATGTATTAAGCCATTTTGCATCGTCATTATATCATGACAACCAAAGTACGCTGTTTTATTACATTTTCCTTACCTTCTTTTGAATTTATGTTGTTTGGTGTTATATCCCCAATCATATCTATACTTTCCCCACCCAATTGAAGTCACCACCTTTTATTAAAGTCTCCATGGAAAAGTTATTTGGATATTTAAGGACATTGTGTATGAATTCCTGATTTGTATATATGGATACTGGAAGGTATACATTTACGATGTGAATTTTTTCAATAACAATACGAATCATCCTCCCCATCTAAATATCCCCCTCATCCATCATTTCTCATTTAACACCCGTTTACTGTGTTATAATCGTCGTGACACCCACCTTTGTATTGTTATGTTTAAAGTCACTAAAAATCACTATAGCATCCATTTATTTCTTCAACTGTAGATATTAATTCTTTATAGAACTTATTGATATTTTGCTTAATATAGATTATATTGTACTCATTTAACTGAGTTAGTTTTGAAAAAGTATCCGTTTCTAGACTAATAGTATTGACTGAGACAATTCGGAAGCTTATTCCTTCTATTTCTGCATCTCTCCAGGTTGCCGAATTCGTCTAAGAATCATCATAGTTTTATGAAGTGAATATTCTTTATTAGGTTAAAATTAAAATAAATTGTAGGTTTAAAACCACAATTTGCTTTTGTCTAGCATGGGCACTAGTCCCCCATCAGTTACGCTCCGTCAAATGTTTCAAGTTCAGTTTGATCAGCTTTGTTTTGCGTCTCTAACATTTCGGTGGCAGTTTTCATTGAAATCAGTTTAGTATTTCATGTCATCATTATCATCTTCATTGTTATCATCGTCATTAATATTGTCATCATCGTTTTCGTTCTGATCACTGGCGGTTTTGGTTTCTTGTGTATTCATTTTGTCACTCTCGCTGTCTATGTCATTTCCCCTGATGTATTTTTTTATGTGTGGTTATTACCTCTTATATTTTTTAGCTGATGCTTCCTCTGGCGGCATAGCGTCACTCGGTGACGACATCGAGAGAGATTTCCTTATCTTTCTTTTTTTTCCTGAGTTTCGGGACAAGGGTTTGTGTTAGTGGCTCGACGCTAGTCAGATCCTCCGGACACTGTTCCAAACTTTCTTGTTTACCCTCATCCTTTGATCCCTCTTCCATCAATAGATTAAAATTTTTTTTATTAGGAATGGTCTCTATCATAATGTATTCTCCTTTCCACATTTTAGTGGGGCTCAGTTATTTTCCCCACTCAGGGATTGATTGAGAATAATCCTCGATGACCGTTATGATCTAGATAGGTAAATGTTTAGTTGCCTCCCTTTGCTAATTCTTCGTTTACCCCTTTATTTCCTATTTCTATTTCTGTATGCATAGGTGGCATAGCCCCCCCCCCTCAAGCCCCCCCCCACCTCCATTTCTCTTTATTTTTGATTTCGTTTAAGAGATTTACAATCTCTTCTTGTGATTGTTTATAATCATATGTGTTTCAATTGCTGATGTTATTTGTTGCAGCTATATTTGCATATGTGGCCATTGGTTGATCCTCAAATGCGGTACACATCAACTTTTAAAAATTAAAATAGTTATACAGAATAATTTGGAAGATTTGAGAAAAAAACATAGAAAATAAGGGAAAGATTTCGAATTCTCCAAAACAATATAAAAACTAATGCAAAATTTAAAAAATGCAAAATGCAAAAACTGTATTGTGTAATGACTTACAAAAGTCCTACGGCGGACGTCTGCACTGTTTGCTTTGTACGTGCTATTGTAATGTATACAAAGGAAGACTTTAATTGTTTAGAAGGACTATCAAAATCACAAGTATGCATGTTCTAATTTTCCTAAACAATACAGACCGCATTGCATGCATCTGCGTACTCAGGTTGCTTGAATCGATATGGCCAGTTTAAATGTTTATCAGTGTGATAGTTTTGTCCTATTCTACCGCCCATTATATGTTACTCATTGGTGTTTGTAATCGGTTGTAAAATAAATCATAGTCCAATCATCGAGTTTTATTACGTATAGATGCCAGCGTTGTCGCGACGGAAACTAAGTGAAATTTATGTATTTAGCATACTGATCCGGTTTGAATATGTGGATTCTATTACTGTCTGCGCTGAAAAAAATATGTGAAATATATAATGACGCCTTTATTATTGATAAACCTACATTAAATCTAACCTTCCCTCAATACTTTTGTAAATAACTAATATAATTGTAACATCAGAAAAGCAAATGAAGTTAAAATGTATGGTAATTATTGTATCCAATATCAAATTATTATATTTGTTGCACACCACACACACACACACACACACACACACACACACACACACACACACACACATTCGCTCACAAAATGTATTCCTAGCATTTCTTCTAAGTATAATAACGATAAAGATTACTGCTGATATTGGCTTAGTTTAGAAAATTATCAGACATATGGCGCAGTAAATAAATGCTATGTTCGATTAAGGCCGGGGCTGTTATATTTGAATGTTAGAATCACTTAATTAAATAGAAACGGCGCATATAATGTAATATCTATCAGAGAACACTTTCGTATGATGAACTATTTCAAGAATATAGAAGAAGAAAAAAATATTGTAAAAATCATATAACTTAGGTTTCCTGACTAATGTAGTATCGATGATGCAGTAAAATATATTACAACTCTAACTATACAGTGATTTTGAAAAACAAACATTCCTTGTTTGTAAAACGAAATCCACGAATATATGTACTAACGAAAAATATCGAATTGACAGTAGTTCACCCTTTACTCGTTCGTCAGTTAGATAGTGGTAAAGTTAATCGTTTTTTTATTTCTGTCTTGGGCTTTTAATTCAATGAACTTTCAAGACTATTTCTTTTAAATATACTTACAATTGTTTCGAAAATCATATTGGGCACAAAGCCTTACCCCCATACCTGGGATCGCACTTACCTATGCTATTATCCCATATATCATTTTCCAAATAAATGGATCTTAGTACACACACACACACACACACACACACACACACACACACACACACACGTCAAAGAATATGTGACTGAAAAAGTCATATCACCTATGTTGCAACAGAGTCAATGATTTTGGTCATGGTCCTCATTTCGTATGCTGTTTCAAAAAGGAGTTAATGGCTCATAGATTTCCACATGAAGAATGCAAACATCACTGATAAATGGATCCTAACGTGACATTGAGTACTTCAATCCAAAACTGACATTTAGATTAATGACTCGCAATTTTTTTTTAATGAAATTCACATTTTATTGCTTCTACTACGTCGATTCATTCTCTTTCTGGATCACCAAGTGATTCACGAACACTGGACGTGGACAGCAGCAATAATGTATAACTCTCTCGAATTGATGAAGTCAGAGTTAGTTTCATTGCCTATGCATAAAGTTGAGAATGACCTTTTGCTGAACTGTTATTGATTTCGTTCCAAGACACTTATATGAATGTAGGTACTTGTACTCCTTCATATCAGCATCCAAAGGAGTCAGGTTGTCAGGTTATACTACTTGTCAACCCGTAATAAATAAAACTTTCACAATTTATATTTTACATCAAGAAACACAATGCAAGGATCATAAAGTGCAATATTTATTTTTTCTTCTTGCTACTGTGGGTTAGGGAGATTATTTAACTTCACAATATACAGGTAGCCTAAAAACATTATTACCACTCAATTCATTCCAAGTCATTGGCTGTTTATCTTGTGAATAGGTTAAATATAAACATCAGTCAGCCAAACGACTAATCCAGTTATGATGGCTGTAAGCATCATAAGTTAACATAAAAAAGTTCCTTTTTTCAGTCTAAGGTTTTCATCATCTGGTACTAAATATTCCTTACCATAGGCAATATGTCTAGATCCTTCGGTAAAATTTCACCGACTTTATCCCCAAAGGAGTAACATCACGTCATTCAGTAATGAGAGGGAGTCGAGCAAATAAAATACAAATCGAATCGATCAACTACATAAGAAAACCTTTAAATACATAAATGACTGATCATTGAATGTTAATGTTTGGTGTAATAAGTAACATGGACCATTGGACTATAGGTTGAGAAGACGTTTTTAACCAGTTATTAACAAGCGACTATTACATTTACATTTAGAGGATACTTATGTAAAACAGTTTCAAAACTACGGACGAGAAACCTAAATCAATATATTTCTCTCTCACTTATCGTAACTATCAGTAGCAATAAAGAATACGTTGAGATGAAATCGTCGTCAACTGAACTAAAGAGCTAATTTATACGAAAGGTTCTCGGGCTACTAATCAGCCTCACAATAACTTCTTCTGAATGTGGCAAACTCAATTTATGTTCTAACAAAGTAGTCAAATATACTTACAATCCCAGTCCACATTTTCGTGACGCGCATGCGCTATTTTGGGTAGAAGAGTAACACATATATAGCGTAAGAACTATTAAATTACATAATAATATGAACAATAAGATTTAGCAAGAGTTTATCATCATCAACGTAGTAATTTATCCATTGAAATAGGGTCTTTGACCTCCTTCAAAAAATAATAATTATGTAAACTTGTCTGACAACATCTGAATATTTCTTTAAAGAAAAGAAGTGAACATGCAAATTTACCAACACGATATGAATACATACATACATACATACATACATACATACATACATACATACATACATACATACATACATACATACATACATACATACATAAAAAACATTATTATTTGACAGTTGAAAACCACGTAAGAGATAGACCTTTGATGATGAAAAGAACATCCATGGAGCCATTGAAAATAACAAACATGGATTTAAAAGAATTTATTGTCAATGGAAATTCTCTTAGAGTAATTTCAATGAATGCCATCTTATTGGACTGCTGACTTCGCTTATATATATATATATATATATATATATATATATATATATATATATATATATATATATATATAGAGCATATATATAGAGCATATATATATATATAGAGCATATATATATATATATATATAGAGCATATATATATATATATAGAGCATATATATATATATAGAGCATATATATATATATATAGAGCATATATATATATATATATATATATATATATATAGAGCATATATATATATATATATATATATATAGAGCATATATATATATATAGAGCATATATATATATATATATAGAGCATATATATATATATATATATATATAGAGCATATATATATATAGAGCATATATATATATATATATAGAGAGAGCATATATATATATAGAGCATATATATATATATATATATATATATATATATATATAGAGCATATATATATATATATATATATACTAATTTAATGTATTCGTGCGAATGATTTCACTACTTTTTCTACCAACAAACGAATTATAGCCATATCCCGAATGCACGTTTTTTCTTTAATACAGTGATCCCTTATAGGAGCAGACACTTATCCACCCCAAAATCACGCATAGTATATGTCTAAAATTAAGCCGCAGAGCAGTTATGTGTTATAGATATTGACCAAGAAGACGGACAGACGGAAATACAGATAAGGTGAATGGTATATGCCTTCAGTGTGATGTCATTTAAAGGAATTATTTGGAAAGAATACACCCTTTTCTAAGATGAAACCAATTGGAGTTATGTAAGATATTTTAATAAAGAAAGAAAGAATATAAATCCCGAGTGAGTGTAAGAACGTTTATGAACTTCACGTTATACTCAAAACCAAATATACTAGCTGTTAGCAGATCTTAATATGTTGAAATTATTATGTTTAATTTAGCAGTTTATTAACCTCAAAGGATACTGATACCGTAGACAATGTAAAAACGCAGAAAACTGCACAAAGTATAATTTAAACTGTCATAGAAGTAATGTAAATGTCGAAATACAAGGGATATTTCCTGCTAATTTCATTAATTCCATAAATACCGTAAGTTTGGACGAGATGTAATATTATGATTGTCATTTGAGTTCAATTACAAATTTGACCAGTATAATCTTTTGAGTTCAATTACAAATTTGACCAGTATAATCTTTTGAGTTCAATTACAAATTTGACCAGTATAATCTTTTGAGTTCAATTACAAATTTGACCAGTATAATCTTTTGAGTTCAATTACAAATTTGACCAGTATAATCTTTTGAGAAAGGAAACATATTTTCCCGACTTTTTGCAATAGATTCTGTATTTCGCTTTGGAAGCCATCACAAACAAAACTTTGCTAAAACACACCAGAAACGATTCTTGCAACGTTCGCAGTTTCTCTTCACGATGTCAGAAATATAGTGTGATCTGGTTGCAACAAAATTAAGATGATGTCATTCCCATCGGCATTAAGGTGTTTACATTCTACCTGATAGATCCCTTTTTGAAGCCAAACATAGGACAGATAAAAATATATATGATATATTATGGGTTGTCTCCAGTTTCCAAAAGTGTTACTGTCAGTTTAAACAGTATCATATTCGTTGTATATTCACTACAAATGTCATATGAATAGTTCATTCGCATAAATTTCTACCGGAATATTCAGTACAGCAGCTCGTATGGATGCATTCTCTTTATTGCTCTCTCGACCCCATGCACGTATAGCCTTATGAACAGTCGGTTCATTCCAGTTCAGTGAGACAATACAAACCCCCAAGGGGCTCATATATATATATATATATATATATATATATATATATATATATATATATATATATATATATATATATATAATCATCATCATCATCAGTCTCTTGACCTAATGTTGTCGTTGAGGCACTGTGCTGCTGATCATCTGACCAGTTCCCTCCTCTTGTCTCAATCATGTGCCAAAGCCTGTGTCTCCGCGAAACGTTTTTTGTCCATTCTGTGATGTGGTCAGTCCACTTTTCTCTCTCTCTCTCTCTCTACCTCTCCTTCTGCCACCTTGGACACTACCCTGCAGTACTGTTGTGGATAGACTGTTGGCTCTAGTGACATGGCCATACGATTTCAGCTTTCTTATTTTGACAATGGTGAGGAGGTCTTCATAATGGCCTACTTTGCGCATGATGGCGTTACGCACGTCTTCATTTGTGATGTGGTCTATGTAAGAGATGATAAGGATGATTCTGGAGCATCTCATTTCATGTGCCTGGATTCGTCGTTGTAATTCTGCTGTCAGGGTCCAGGCCTCACATGGATACAAAACGATAGAGACGAATAGTGCTCTCAATAGTCTATTTTTAATTTTCAGACAGATATTTTTGTCTCTCCAGTTGGGTCTTAGCTTTGACATAGCTGCCGTTGTTTATGCTGCTCGTAAAAAAATTCTGATCTTGATCCCTCTTCGGTGATTACGTAACCAAGATATTTGAATTGACCCACTGTTTCCAGTTACTGTCCTCTGACTTTTTTCTGGGTTGAGATTTGTTTGCCACTATTTGTCATCAGCTTTGTTTTCTCGGCACTTATCTCTATGTCTAATCTGGAAGATATTTCGTCCAGATTCTTCACTAAGGTGGCAAGCTCATCTTCACTGCCTGCCAGCCCATCAATGTCGTCTAGAAAGCGTAGGTTTTTGATGTTACGAATTCCAATGCTTACTGTCCCACAGTTGTTTTCCAGGGCTTAGATCTTAACGCGCTCTAAGTAGATGTTGAAAAGCGTGCGTGAGAGAAGACAGCTTTGCCGTACTCCAACTGTTGTCGTGAACCAGTCCACCACAGAACCTTCAGCAATTGTTCACTGGTATCCTTAGCGTACAGCTGCTTGATGAAATTTGTCAACTTTTGACCCATGTTGTTCTGCATCATTGTGGCCCACAAAGCCTCATGCCACACTCTGTCAAAAGCCTTTAACTATGAACTCACGATATATGTCTTGCCGATGTTGTGAGTACTTTTCACACAGAACCCTAAGATTGAATATTTGTTCTGTTGTGCTTCTTCCACTACGGAACCCTGCCCGTTCTTCAGCGATTATTTCTTCTGCTTGTGGGTTTCTGTTCATGATGATCTTCCGCATCACCTTACTAGCATAGCTGATCAAACTGATAGTTATGTAATGTTGGCACAGCTGGAGATTGCCTTTTTGGGGAGTGTAATAATCAGTGACTGGGTTCACTGTGTTGACCATTCGCCTGTCTCTCAGATATTGTTACAAATTTTTGTTAGTAGTTATATCACTGATTCCCCACCTTTCTTGATAAGTTAGCTGGGCTGTGTTGTACTCCAGCTGTCTTCCCCTTCTTTAATGCTCTTATTGCTGACTACACCTCTTCATTGAGAATGGGGAAATCATCATCATTTGTGGAATTTGGAACTTCAAGCATCTCTCTCTCTCTCTCTGTGTCTCCCCCCCTCTCTCTCTCTCTCTCTCTCTCTCTCTCTCTCTCTCTCTCTCTCTCTCTCTCTCTCTCTATATATATATATATATATATATATATATATATATATATATATATATATATATATATATATCCTTCTTATCATCTTTTACATAGATAACAAGACTGCCAAAATAAGTACATTATAAATCAGTCTCGTGACCTTAATCTACATAATGACCTTGTCCTCTGAACAAGGAAGCTGATTAGTGCATGATACACTGATATGTTGTTGTAGGTTTTAACGCCATTTTGCAGCACACCATAGGCCACACTTGGATATTAGTATTAATGGTGGAGAAAGAACCCAAGGAAAAACCCCAGAAAAAAACACCACCCAACGACGAGCTACTGGAAAGCTTTCTCAGTTACCAACATTGGCCGAATCTAGGACTCGAATTCGTGCAGACAGAGGTGAGATGGCAATGATCCGTAACGGAGAGCGCTTTAGACGACTCAGTCACTCGGGCTACCACACCCCTACAGCTGCTGATAAGGTGTGAACCTATCGAATAGACCATGTGACTACCGAGCAGTCTCACATATGCTAGCCTAAGCACTTCCCTATTTGATCGAGATACCATCACCTGCTTACTCCTCTCGGATCCTTTCAAGGCGAATCGATGCAAGATACCCCGTTGCAGCACGAAAACGTTCAGCACGGACTTCTCCTTTGCATAGATAGTATAGTTGGTGTTTGTGGATTTCTACCTCCCATTTTTGGACAGTAGATTTTGCATTTTTTTTTATCTCTATACCGTGTCTGGTTAGTAGATTTTGCGTGGGGAGTCTTCTTCCCGTGTGTGGATAGTATATCTTGTTGTTTTTTATTTTCTCCTTTCTGTGTGTGGATAGAAGGTTTGGTTTTTTTGTTTTTCTCCTACCCGTATGTGTATAGTATAGTAGGTGTTTTATTTTAGCTAGTTCCGTTGCGTAAATAGTATATTAGGTGCTTGTTTTTATCTTTCCCATGTGTGGATAATATATTTGGATAATATATTTGGGTTAAGCTTCAGTTCCTTCCCGTGTGAATAGTATATTTGGCGTTTGTTTTAGCTTCTTCCCGTGTGTGGATAGTATATTTGGTGTTTTTATTTTTATTCTTCCCAAGTGTGGATGGTATATTATGTGTTTATTCTTAACTTCTTCCCGTTTGTGGATAGTATATTTAGGGTTTATTACGTTTTTATTCCCTCTTTGGTGTGTGTGTGTGTGTGTGTGTGTGTGTGTGCGTGCGTGCGTTCGCGTTCGTTTGTGTGAATAGCTTGGCTCTGTTACCCTAGCATCTGTGGATAGTATATTTGGGTGTTGTTGTTTTTCTTCATCTTCCCTCTATGTGATTTGTGTGTGGGGGTGTCTGTGTGTATGTGTGGTCGCGTATGTTTGTATGTGTATTTATTGGTCTTTGTTTATATAAAACTCCTTTTATCCGTATCAAATTAATTTGACCTACCAACCTAAAGTTGTGCTTATTGAGGCCAGCCACTTGCAACATTCTTGTTATTATTCCCCTATTTTTCAGTACAATGATGTCATTGAAGCTGGTAATTTTGCGATTATAAATATTCCCAGTGTTTGTATCTATGAATAGATAGTGGATTTTCCATAGTAATTTCAACAGGTTATAGCTATAAATAGTATATGTGTTTATATCCACGATCGTCACACAAGTTACATTCTGGGGCATTTTCGTAATTTTTGCGTTACGTTAAGTCACATCCATTTTGGCGTTGGTGTTTTCCTTGATTTCAGGTTTAGGTAATACTTTATATATAAAGCTCAGGCTTGTACTAGCCTGTCTCTGTCTCTACCATCCTTTGTCCCTAGATAGGCCTTATACAATTGTTGCCAATCTCAGTGACGTTATACAACAACCCAAGTGTTCCCTTATCGGTTTACAGTCCCAATACTCCCTATGTTCAATCCCCTTGATGCTAAACGTACCAAGGTGGATCTGAAAAGTCTTGACGCTATATCGTCCCAGGGACAGGGTCTGTAATGCATTTTCCCAATGCCATTATCGCGTCCCCATTCACTACTGGCATTTTTACGATAAAATATATTTTAAAGTATATCTTCACTGAAAACGCATTCATGATGAAGATGCAAAAGAGCTTTCTGATATCCTGTTTATCCTGTTTATACTATTTATATGTGTGTGTGTTTTGTCTGTCTGTCTGTCTGTCTGTCTGTGTGAGCCTTCTTTCTGCGTGTGTGTGCCCTGTGAGCTATTTTTAAACTGAAAGAAAAACAAGTCGGCACTTCACTACAGCTGAAAGTTTGACATCGATAATCTATGTAAGCTCGAATGTTTTATATGTACTTTATTGATCAGATAAATGTACTTTGAGAGAAATCGCCACTTTCTTGAAGTTATTTTTTTTTTCATACTCCAAAACAATGTATTTCATCATTGTGGTTTACATGTTTCTGCACACAATGGCATCTGAAATCGAAACTCACCTTTTTATTTGCTCTTAAAGGGTCTTAAGAATTAATCGAGACCACGCGGAGATGATTACTTCCTGCCAAAGTCTACAGCTTATGCTAATATAGATGTAACCCGGAGGAATTACTCGGATGAAGTTTTTATATTATGTTCAGTCAGACAATGCGTCTGTAGTGGTGGAATATTCATTGATTGGAACGCGGTAGTCTACTACGAGCAACCCAAGGAGATTTGAAATTAGTATCTCAGAGCTGTATTTCGAACCTACATATCTCAATTTCGAAAAGAGAAAAAAAGAAATGTTTATAGTTTAAATACGCATGGGTACGTGCTATAATGAAATTAAAATATGTCTCTTAAAGTCATGAAAACCTCTCAATATTTTCTTTTATTTAAAGTTGAATGGTGCAAAAACGGAAATTTTCTTTAAAGCTTGCATTTCAGCATACTAATACAGAAGATGAGTATGGTGATGATGACGACGGCGATGATGATGGTAATGATGATTATGATGACGACGACGACGATGATGATGGTCGTGCTTAATGCAAAAGATGTGCTACTATACAAATTAGATGATGAAATAGTTAGTCAATCATTCAATCTCGTTATGGTCTATATAACATTTCATTGTCAAAAGAGATCACAAAACTAAATAAGAAAAAAATGTAATTAATGATATTCAAAAGCTGTTGGTATTGACAGACGTATTTATCCCATAACTGCTGATATAACTTCCTTGTTCTGAAAGATCTAGATGTGGTCCGGCATCAACGACTGTTTTCTATACTTAGCTGTGTATTAACACATCGTTTTCTCACTCTTATCATGTCAAGACCACGTGACAACGTTAAAGACAGCAAACACCATCTTGATGATTGGTCACGTGGTTAATACATTTGCATGGGGAAATGTAAGCGACGTTTTGGGACAATACTACACGACCATGCGGAGTTAAGTAGTTTTTCAGAAAGAAATTAAAACGAGTTCATATTTCCCATACAAATTAACCATTTTGTTATATGCTCATTTTGTTTAAGTACTTAAGGCTTAATAAATTAAACATTGTCAAGGAACAGCGAAAATGAATTTATTCCTAACTTAACCGTAGATTCATAAATACACAGTAACATTATTCATACACACATAAATTCGCTCAGCGATTTTTTAATTTAGTCGCGCACTCTGTATCAGTTTAAAAAGAACAGTCGTTTTAGTCTACTTCAAATGCAAATTTCGAGTCATACATATTCTATATAGTTTTATCTACTGCGGGCACTAAAGATATATAATTAGAAAAATTCAGTAAGTAACAATTTTGATTTCATTCATGTCATTGAAATTTAAGTATTGTGTACAAAGTGTACATAAAGTTTCCAGAATTTGAAACTATCCTGAGTAATATTACCAGATATCCAATGGATATTTTGTATGGCTGCTTCTAATTTGTACATTAATAGGGCTTAACAGAAATGGATTTTCAGATTAAGCAGACAGGAAACCTCCACTCAGTCCGGCAACTGTTGGAAACTTTGTATTTAGTTTATTTTTCAGGCTCAGTCATCGGGAAGGCTGATCCACTCCAGACGTCTATGTGGTGCAATGCCAGGAAATAGACTAGCAAGGATCTGGTTTCCATCCTTAATATTCACATTTAGCAACCTTTTCTTTGCATAGCAGCCATCTCCCTGGTATCATCTGGCAGGCTGGTCTATTGTTCCCCAGTATGAAACACGCCATCCATTTCAGTTCACAGGTCCAGAAAATACTTGTACTCCATCTGTTTCCCTCCCAAGAGTCTACTGGTGACTGCCTTATCTTCACAGTTATATATGTGTTTATTTTCCTTAGCTTATTAGTGGTATTTTTTTTTGGGTAGTTTGTCCCTTGACTATATTTAACGGGAACATTGTTTCTTTGTCAACCGAAGATGGGTTTGACACTCACTTATGTTTGGAATAATTGAATTCACATATTGTATTTAATTTAGTTTATACCCCCATAGCCTATTCCAAAGGGAGCAAAGGATTCTTCCACAGCTAACGTTCGGTAGCTAACGTTGGGTACGACGCGACACCAGATGCGATTGATCGTACATATATTAATTCCTTTCCTCACCCAATAGGTTTCCCTTGCCAGCCCCTCACGCCAGGGATTTACCTAATCCATAATCTAATCCACTCTAATTATTAATATAAAATTACACATTGATGTTATTTAATTAATGTTGTGTCAGTTGTATTTTTTATGTATGATTTGATTGTTTGTATTGTAGATTCATAACGGGGAACTTAAAAGGAGCTTCAGTACAGGTAAGTAACTATTTGCTGTAATCTATTACGGCCAAGTAGTTGAGGTTTAATTATGTGCAGTATGTATACTTCAGATCTATAATAGTTAGTACGTAGAATTACCATGTGTAGGGTTTGATTCAAGTATAGTGTTTGATCTACATGTATACTTTGCGATTTGAGCAATGTTTATGTAAATAATTAATATTGTAATTTGCTTTCTGGTTAATTCATAGTAACCTCGTGTATTTAGTCATGTGAAATTCTAGATTTTGAAATGTTGAATTGAATTATAACTTTCTATAATGTCTGCAGGGTGCAGCATTAGTTAATAGGGATTTGACTATTTGTATATACTTTGTAGGAGTATCATGTATAAGGATAAATCAACGCATGGATATTTGAATATTTGTGTACACTTTGTAGAAGTGCAATGCACAGAAATGTGTCTGATTATGTGATATTGTTCTTTATAATAAGATTAGAGAATGTATAAATACCGTGTACAATATATCAGAGAGAATGGGTATTTAGATCTGTACGAATGCGTAACCATAAAGTAATCTCTTATCTGATGATATTGTTGTTTAGTGTGAGTTCGTACAGGAAGATTTTAGGGACGAGATGAACTGTAGGAGACAGAGGGACAAACCCTAGCGCATTTGGCCCAGAGTCTCTGGGAGACAAAGAACAAATAAAGGAGGCAGAAGTTTTACGGACTGTAAGGAACTGGAGTACTAGTCCAGAGAAGCATACTACAGATGAGTAGGAACACAGGGCAGGAGGAAAATATATCACATTAAGTCAGATAATGAAATTAGCCGTCACTTGGTCGAGGGAAAGAAGAGTGATAGGGTTTTAAATTTGAAGTTTATTTGAGAAATGACTATCTGTTATTGAATGATATTGAACTCTTGTTTATCTGAATTTCACATTTTGGTTTATTCGTTAATTTAACTGTCGGCATCGCTGACTGAGGGCTCAGAGCGTTTCATCTCTCTATCACTACTTCAATTTCTGACAAGAACGAGCCAGGTTGGGTCTTCTGTAATAATGTAAAATAATATTGGGAGCATCCCATCCTAACCTAGTTAACGAGGAACCAGGCCGTATACCTAAGGAGGAGTGCATTTCTTCTTAGAGGTAATTGTGGTTTGTCTTCTAGTATTTATAGCTCTTCTCTAGATTTCCTTTACAGCACGCTTGAACATATGAATATAACTTTCTACCGGATGCTATCTAATTTTCTTAGATTTGAATTTCTTGTGGCATAATTTAATTTCAGTCTAATTAAAGATCAAAACAGTGTCATAAGGTTGTCCTACTCTGCTCTCCAATTTGTTCATTCAGTGTTACTTTTGAGATATAGTTCCTGCTACGCCTTTTATCGAGCTCTGTTATATGATTTGTTTCCATGATAGGTGTTCATCTGAAAAAATGCACAGGAATGTGGTTACCTTTTCAAAAGTGAGTTTTATGCTACTGAGATAAAGTGCTGGATATTCCATATTAGGTTTGGTTTCTTGAGAAACATTCCCCAATATTTTTACTAAGGAAATCATAAAGCGATATATGTCGGTCTAACTACCAATCTCATCAAGAGCATTTAGTAGCTGGCCATTAAGATTTGAATGTATCCAGATACCGCTGTCATCGACGAATCGTGGGAGGCGTATTAGAGTTGGGACTGCCGATTTGTATGGGTCGTTAATCATAATGTTAAACATTCTGGGAACATTTCCCTGGCGCTACTGTGTTCCAGTTCTAGAGTATCAGAGAATTGATATCCCACTCTTCTTTTGATCTCCTGAAATATTATAAAGTTTGACATCCATTAGTGTATGTTAGTCCATAGTGGCTTAATTTCGCAATTTGGCTCTTTGTCCCAATTAAATCATAAGCCTTTCCAACATCGAAGAAAACAGTGATTAGATTTCAGTTAAATTACCTCTTTGCATTTGAAGCCAATTTATGTTTGATTCACGCCCTATTAGTCGTTTGACCTGTTTGTGTAAAAGCCGCTTTGGGTTTGGGATATGAATTTATTGATAGATAATTATTTAGTCCATTATTGATCATAATCTCCATTACTTTGCATAAGATGTTCAATAGGAAAAGGTCACTGTATGAGTTTAGATCTGCAATATTCCTTCCTGGTTTGAGACAGGTAATACAATTATAGACTGTTTCCAGATCGTATTAAGCAGATCCAATATTACAGTTCCATTCTCACAGGAAGTTATTTTTTATATAGATTTCGTATCCTAATTAATCCTCTCCAGGAAAGGTTTTTTCTTCTTTCTTTCCTGATTATGTGTACGTCTCCATTAGTGAATAGTGCAATCTGAATTCAACGGATTTGATATCCACGGTCTATGAAAGACAGGAATTTCAGTGCTTTTGATATTTAGTCGAGTGGTCGAGTTCATGTTTGTCCCTACAAATTGGTTTGCTAACTTGTTTTGAGTTAGTCTTTCTTTTTCTTTGTAAATCCGAAAATTTGAAGCTAGAATGTCTAAATGTGTTTCCTGCTATATTGTCAGTTCTTCCCATCCGTTAGGGAAATGCTTTGTGCAGATGCCGAGTGCAGTCCTTCAACTATATTATGGTTAAATGTATTTAGTATTATCGTCGTTCAGATTGTATACAGCCGTGCTCTCACAGACAGTTTGAGCTGTAATCCAGTCAGGTTTAGCATGTCTCCACCTGGGAGTACTAGTCGAAATGTTACCGTATATTGACATCCCGAGTACTGTCAGTACTGGTGATAACTTCCATGAGTACTTTCTTGATTCATTCTGTAGGGCTGATTTGGGCGTGCATATTGGCTGAGAGTGCTCCATTTGCTGGGTTATTCCTAATACTGGCACCATCATTTTGCACCACTAAGACGGCATGCGTAAGCCACTTTTCCATATTTCTCCATCTTTTATCAAGGTGGTTACATCCCATTGTTCACGCTCAGCGTTAAAACAGCCGCGTATGTGTTTCTTCCCCTTTGGAACCTATAATACACTGAATGTTATTAAATGTATTTTCCTTGTATTTATTGTAACTGACTGATAGTACATATCGTTTTAGTTGGATTATATTGTGGCTGAGGCTTGCCAGAAACCGCACTAGGGTTTGGTTCGCTGACAAATATTGCCAGACATTCTACCTTTTCACTTTAATTCTGACTTTGGATTAGCATTGATACCTGATCAAATGTATCATATATATCTTCGAAACTTTGAAACAGTCATACTGAAACAAAATCATTTTTACTGATAATTCTGAGAAAATCGAAATTATTTTTCTGATAAAATCTGACGATTCTATCTCGGGGAAATATAGTTACTGTATTTTTAACATCTACATTGAGGCTCCATTTTTTGTATTTCGCCTCGTACACAATTTCTCCGGTTATTGTTTTTCCCATTATCGGAAATCTTAATATTTCTCCTACTTCAGCGACCTCATTGATGGACGCCCAGGAATCTTTAACTGTTTATGCCCACGAGTTTATATTTTACTGTTTATAATGGGTAAACCATTTCCACGAATCGTGTTTATGAAATGTTCTATAACTCGCTCAGCTATACACTATCTTTGAAAATTTCGTCGGCGCTAAATCATTAACGCTAGGTGTATCATTTATCGGATGTATTGCATTAACAACCGCGGTCACAGGATATACCCGTTCCTATGATAGTGTATCAATTCTGGTTAACATTCCTGGTTTGGATGTTTGTGTACGTAACATTATTTCCGTTGCTACGCACAGAGTCACGTTTGTCACGGATAATCCAAGTATCATCGTCTATCTCTACAAATCATTTGATTTTAGAAATATATATTTTATTATCGAGTTATTTAATGATTATTGTTGCTCGTTTGTCATTCATTGTATCATCAACAACACCGAAGGACTCACTAACAAATGTAAATATTGACCACGTAAGAGTTCCAACATCGTCGCGAAATTCTTTCTTGGCTTCATAGATACTTTAAATCAGAGTTGGATAATCATTAAATGAAACATCCATCTGTCAATCCTAATTTAACCTGTCAAGATCGAATCTAGAATCAAAAGTCATGGTTGTGGACGATCTCTTAAACTCCTCTATATTATAATTAAGGAAGATATGTATTTAAATTAAAAATAGTATATATGTTTATATCCCCGCTCTCCTCAATAACTTTTAAATGTATTCGTGATAATGGCTGATTGTAGATAAACCTATTGAATGGGTTCTTATAATGTATATAGAATGTATCTGACCTGAACTTGAATGAATTTTTTCAAGATTTGCTTGGCAGCTTCCATCAGCGACATCACAAACAAGATTGACCGCGATCGTTGATGTTATATTAACAATGTCCGGTGATATATGATTTACAATGTCCGGTGATATATGATTTACAATGTCCGGTGATATATGATTTACAATGTCCGGTGATATATGATGACCTCCACCGTATAGATCATTGTTATGTTTGAGAATATGTGCCGGTGAAGCTATATGTGTCCATGACCCAGCGGTTTCAGAAAAGATGTCATCAATAAGATCATTGAGTGATTTCTCTAATTCGGTATTTTCAATATATGGTATTGCAAAACCTTGTTCATTGTTCTACTGTTTTTTTTTAATAATGTTTCTTAAATTCCCTTGATGCTCAAATTTTAATAAAATAATACATAATAGTTATGTTAATACGATTAAGATATTCTGCAACATTATTACCTCGTCACAAGTCTTAATCATTTATGTGAATTCGCTATCTGATATTATTCCATCACTAAGGCCTGGTGATATCAACGAAGACAATTTAGAGCTTGTACGTTTATACTCATGTAATTTGTTTTTTCTACATGTAGCTTTTTTGCAATGATATTAAGAACACCAGTGACAATTGTTGCAGATGAAACAACGATTGTTACAGCTGCATTGTGATTGTTGATATAAATACACCGGTTGCAGCGATAACAGCTGACACCGAATACTCAATGACATTGACGCCAACTACACGTCTACGATAATTTTTTACTTTTGCTGCATGCTCAAAAAATATATTTTGTATGTCTAGTTAGCTATACACGCACCTGATTGTCTCTATATTGTTGAACGTAGATCGGACAGCTCATTATAAAAGTAGGTGGCAGCTTAACGCCTAATGCAAGACAGCAGTCGAGATAAAGCCGCGGAGTTTAATACATTTATAAGGCGGTGACCACAATACTGATCCAACGCTACCGTATACTACGTTGTCGGTGATCTTTTTATATCAAAGAGCTTGATATCAACAACTGTTAAACTTCCCCAAAAATGTATTTAGATTTCTATTATTGTTTCTACGAAAATTCATAAACAATTCTACATGATTAAAGTAATCAGAATTATATATGGCCATGCCATTATTTAATTTTTTAACGAATTCATCATTGCGATATTTTTATCGTCGACGTGATTTTTCTTTGCAGCATCAGCGTTTGATTTTTGTTCTCCAAGACCAGTAATTTTATTATTAGTCTTTTTTAGAGAACCAGTCATTATATCACTGGATTTGTGTATTCAACTGCGAATATAATCCGATATCGTTGACATATTATAGTAAAAAAAAAAACGGGTTACTATTTCCACCACAATCAAACACAGCTATGCTGGTTTTAGTTACTTCATTATTTTCGACGATACTATTCTGTAATCAAAGTTTACTCAATTCTAATTGTCAGTGTTATTTTTAAAATACATCAACTTCGTTTGGCTCTACATTTGCAAAATTTAATATTTGAGATATTTTATCATTAACTATTTTGTTTAAATTATCGTGTGATATTCCGTCATCCCTTGTTTTTGTTGGAAGATCTTCCGTAAATATCAACTTTTATATTTTTTTAAATGTTTAAAACGATAACGGCTACTTATCAATTGTGCACGATAGTATGGGGTTGTTTTTTTTTGTTTTTAAACTAGCATCTAATATACGAATTACTTCATGACCATATTTGGTGGCTCGTTATTGTCTGTGTTGGTAATGTTGAATACCGAAACGATTTCATTTTTTACATAACATCAAATCTTTCGGCTGAGAAAGACCGTACGAATCGAAATGAATGATTCTACGTGGATCAATTACGTATGCTAACCCAGTGAGTACCTGGACCAGAACTATTGTCATGAGTAATGGTACCGGTTTCAACTTTATTGTGCTGGTTATGTTATTGATCACACATACAATAACCTATAAAGTATTTAAGTGTTATTGAAATAAACGTCCAGGGAAGTCTGGGACCTTTTCTGTACTATGAGTGTTGGGTTGCTTGCAATCTTAGACCTTTCCATCTTTTCTGAACTCCTTGTACTAGCGATTCAAACAGCATTTAACGTGGCTGTCCTTGTACTAGCGATTCAAACAGCATTTAACGTGGCTGCTTTTGGGACAGCTGGAGCAATTATAGCTAGTAATGCATCTATAGCTGCACGAAGTGGAAATATACGACCTGTCTTAATTTAATCTTTACTGAAGCTCGAAGAACAGTGAAGTTTTAACTACAACAGTGATGGCTCTTTAATTATGAATAGCTCCAGCATCTCTATCTTCGCGAGCTCGAAAATGTATATCAACGACAGACTGTCTAACTAAAGCACGGTCTTCCAGCGAAAAGTAATAGATCGAACAAAACTTTTGAAAATCGAATTGTGATAAAACCAGTATCTACATAAAAGTCATCAACCTATGCACGTGCTATATAATTTACATCAAACTTAAGTACAATATCTTCAGTCGATTCTAGTAGGCCATTTATTGTTAAGGATACATCAGTAACTCCGAGCTTTTCAAGTATCATTATACTTTCGTCTTGATTGCGTACTAGTCCAGTATGTTAAAGGTCAATGAAAATATGCCGTGGTTAAGAAACACCCTGTTCTGATGATATCTGCCATGTAAATAAACCATTAACTGTACTTTCAAAACTGTCTGTAGTTAGTATTAACCATGATCAGGCTGATTTACTGCCTTAACCCATAAAAGAAACTAATTTTTGTTCTTGGTCGATTGTTGGAGTCATTACTGGCATCCAGGAAGAGAGTTTTGTTAGTATTACTTTTCCATCAGCAGCTGAAATATCCCGCCAGACTGCACAGTTGTCATCACCTTTTCATACAAGTACAACCTTATGCTTTGCACCGAAATGACGTTTCTAATATTTCAGCAAAATCCAAAAATATGAGACAATGGAATTGGATGTGCAAATTTGTTATTATTACCCTTTTAGCATTAAGCTTCTTGTTGCAAATCCTAACTATTGGACTTTGATTAGGACTAATTAGTATTGCTTGTACAACCGTATCAGCAGCGTTCGCATGATCTCTTGGTCGTCCTATAATGAACTTTTGTTTTTCTTAGTAAAATCATTAACGTCTTTAGTGAACATTGTTGACGAACCAGCTGATTTTTTATAATCGTCGGAATATCTTGATTAGTCAATTATCGTTGTCGCAAGATCAAAATCTTTTTGAATCGATGATATATGTATTCCATCAATGATATATGTATTCCATCAATGATATATGTATTCCATCAATGATATATGTATTCCATCAATGATATATGTATTCCATCAATGATATATGTATTCCATCAATGATATATGTATTCCATCAATGATATATGTATTCCATCAATGATATATGTATTCCATCAATGATATATGTATTCCATCAATGATATATGTATTCCATCAATGATATATGTATTCCATCAATGATATATGTATTCCATCAATGATATATGTATTCCATCAATGATATATGTATTCCATCAATGATATATGTATTCCATCAATGATATATGTAGTTCTATCAAATAAAGCCATGATACTATTGCTAACAAAAGCAACTGTGGGTCAGTTGTATGTTTGAACGTTTTATTAAATTTATTATCGTTGAACACGAAGACCATTTCCTGCTATTACATTTGCAGTGAGAATTCTTAGTACTTCATCAGACAATTATGGTATGTTTTATTTGCAGCTTGATTTATTATGATACTGACATTTGCTGGCATCTCTTCAGTGTCGTGTAATTTTACTTACTGTGGTTGTCGTTGTATTAAATGCGCTAATGATGGCAGAGAACGCTTTACATGCAACATTACCAAAGAGCACCAAGAGGTTTAACATAAACGATGTCAAGAACTTTCATTCATATTTGCTTTTCCATCGGTATTGCTTTTTGGAGTATTCTTTTAAAAACCTGAACATCACCGAGTCCATCACCTTAGATCATTTGTATTTTGGTAATCAAGCATTTATCACTTTGACTATTATTTTCCACGTTATGTATGATCATCTTATTTGTTATTTAATCACTGTGATAATCATCGACGATTGTATTAATAAACATGTTTTGTTTGCTGCTTTTGCTTTTGATGGCACATTCATTGTTTGCTTAACGTTTCTTTACCCATTATCTCTTCCTTGGCTATATGGGGTTTGATGGATGTTTTGGTTGGAGGAGGATGGCGGAGGTCACTTTCTTAAGTGTTCTTCAATTTACATGTCCATGTCATCAATCAGAGTAGGCCTGTAAGCTTTTGGATGGCCCATATCTTTGGCTATATTGTATTTATGATGGGGTTTTATTTGATGTTGTTAATATTGTGTATGTTGTCCATCATTCTGTATTCTTCGATTTTCATGCTCATTGTATTGTTATTGATATTGAGTTCTTCTTGTTTGTACCTGGGTGATAAATTCGGGTATACATAATTTTCTCCATCATTTATTTGTCCCTATTCGGTCGGAAGTTTGTATAAAATTGTATCTTCTCCTTGTATTTCTTGGAGTGGATGACATGGTTGTAGTGATAAATATTCACTGATTTGTCTGCGTAGTCTTTTAGATTCCTCTGAAATGTAATTAGACAGTATTCAAGGGTGGTCTTATATTTGTGAGCAAATATGGCGGATATCAACGCCTAACTACGCAGCGAAATTGATGCCTCCTGTTGATTTGATTGACCAGAGTGCCCAGTTTGATTGACAGGCCGGAACTATACATTAACTCTAGGGCGAAGCCTTATATCGGAAGAGAGAAGTAGAGCATGCTGGCCTTTCTTACGTGGCTGTCACTCTTAGCGATGCACAATTGTTAAATCGCAGGGATGCGAGACGAAACAAGGTTTTGAACTGTAACAGGATGGATGAAGCCGTGTTGTGATTAGATTTTAAACAAGGTATTTAAAGCAGTTTCGTGAATACGTGTTTTTATTTCATCATATAATTTGAACAACGAATGCAGGTATTTGTTTCGTTTTGTTTCCTTTTGGATTTGTTGGTGGTCCTTGGTATTTTATTTTGTTTTGTTTTGATATTTTTGTGACTTTTTAGTTCCGAATATTCTAGTAAGTTCATGGAATGTTCTAATCAGAAGTGGTAAATCCATAATTGTTTATTGTGTTTTAGACCAGGTAAAGTATAAATAAATAGACGCTTGGTAAACTTGCATTCTTTATATTTCCTATCAGTATATGATAATATATGCTTGGAGTTTGCATTTGTGTTCGAATAAAATTAGATAGGAAATATTTACATCATTTGTATTACAAAAAGCTACTCTCGATTACACTGTTGTGCTACATCAATACAATCTAGACCATGATATATCAGCACATTCAAGTCAAATGTTACAGCAGCATATTTATGAGTATTGGATTTCGTATAGAACATTGTAAACTTTTGGATTTGAGATGGAACATTTTAGGATTATTGTAGATTTAAACTATATGTGACTTATGAAGTTTCACCTTGCATCCCAAGATAATAAATTCTTTCGTTTTTTCCAAAGTTGATGTTTTGCTTGTTTGTTTTATTTTATTTAAGACCACAGAATCCTAACATAATATTTATTAAACAAAGGAACATATGTTAGTCCTAGCCTCTAGATGAAGATCAGTATGTATATTAGGACAGAATTTTTAGTAAAAGTATTGACATTTTCTCTAAATTGTTAAAGTAATTTTTCATTCATTTATATTAAGGTAATTTTCCAAAATATATTAAGATTAATTTCATTTATTTCTAAGTCACAACTATATATAAATGGAATAAAAAGTTAATGTTGTTACAAGCAAAAGGCAATGTACATTATTGTGTGGAATAAAAGTGAATGATGTTACAAGCAAAATACATTGTACATTCCTGTGCTGTATTATAAACCCAGTAAGAATCAGTAAGCCACAAGATTAAACATTGGTATAATTTCAAGGAAAAGTGCTATTGCAGCAAATGTTCTGTCGAATGACGTAAAAACA
This sequence comes from Unio pictorum, assembly GCA_030141615.1. Classification (NCBI taxonomy): domain Eukaryota; kingdom Metazoa; phylum Mollusca; class Bivalvia; order Unionida; family Unionidae; genus Unio; species Unio pictorum. The sequence continues at coordinate 507,794 of JARLTB010000374.1, forward strand.
ATATGGTTATTATGTAATAGATAGTAGAGCATCTTTCTAGCTGGGATGAAGCATGCACCGGTATACAGAGGGATGGCCATATACTTATAGATAAGCGAGCAAATCGCCCAGGTCAATTCCTCTCGTTCTAAAGCTAGAAAAGACTTGTCTCTCTCATTACAGGTAAGAACTGTATAAGTCGTAAAGTTCTTTTAGAAATAGACATTTTTAATGTTTGAGATTTTAATGGTAAAATTCATATGTTTGCAACATTGTTCACTGAATTCTTTTATTTGTAATACATTGTATTGGAACGTTTAATTGTTTTTAAGAATTCATAGTTAATTATATTTATGGTAATTTCTATTGTAAAAGACAATATCGCTACCAAATTAATGTTTAGATGTAATGTTGAAATAAAGTATTCTTTGAGTAACAAAAACTAATATCTGGCAACATATTCCAAATCAATATTCTATTTTAAAATGAGTAAAATAGATTTCTTTGAATTGATTGTTGCATTAATTGCAGCTATTACATTCTAATCTTTGGCTATCATGAAATTGATTGAGATTTAACTATTCATATTATATTCTACAATGCAGAAATCATACAAATGAATAAAGATGCAAAAGCTTAAAGGAAAGTGTAATTTTATATGTAAGTTCATGTATGTTGACTATAAGGTTTATAGCTTCTAGAATAAATAACAAATATGTGTTGATTATATAAATAAAATTCCTCTCATCCAGAAGGTAATAAAGACTTGTCTCTCTCATTACAGATGCAGCTGTGTCTCATCATCATGGCGACAATTCTTTTAAGAGAGCCTGAACTCTCTCTCTCTCTCTCTCTCTCTCTCTCTCTCTCTCTCTCTCTCTCTCTCTCTCTCTCTCTCTCTCTCTCTCTCACCATGGACATTAACATTCCTTAACTTACGAGTAATTCGTTCTCATAGCAAGAAGTGAGAAGGTTATGATAAGCTCGTCACATAACAGGTACTTTCGGTTCCACAGCTCTGGCATAATGCTTGGGGAGCCACAACGTATTCCCCACCCATCCCAGTGTGCCACAAGGATCCTTCAAGAGCCCATTTATTTGATGAATATCCGTTGGTCTTGAAGCGTTGGTCCCTCACTGCGACCATGACAATACCGTCCTCTTAGCCAGTATATTCATCGAAAACAGATTAGGGTTTATAAGGAAACAGAGCGTTCTACAACTACAGTTTGAAAGTAAGCTAAAAATGTAATTATTAGAGCTGTTTAATACACAATAGACTATCAAGCATGAATGTTATGATTTACCTGACGCCTGCGCGCATGTGAATTCGCTTCTGTGCATTCTAAATCATTTTATCAGAATTAGTGTACGAAATTATTCTTGAAATAACCAGGCTAGTACAATAGTCGGTATTCGGCAATAGTAATCACCCTAAATTATTAGAATTCGAACAATTTCTTGACCTTTAATTCATGCAATCCGTAAATAATGTCAGTTCTTTTCGGTTATATAATAGGTAACTTGAAACAGAATTTGCTCTGTCCGACAAAATAGTGCTATTTGACATAGGCCGGACTATCTATATAATTTCAAATAAACACCGGAACATACAATATCTCGAACAATTATCTCCTATAGTATAAATTGCTTTGTTTTTAAAATACAGTTTTGTATTGCATATACCTCTATAGCTAAAGACTGCTTCCGTTAAGGTTATTGATATATGATTTGTTTCAATACACAATCATTACTTGGCTTGGCTGGTTAGAGCCTTACATGTTTTGTTTTGTTTTAATCAGGAAGCCATCCTTAAAGTGGACAGCTTCCTGACGAATCTCATAGTGTTTTAATAAAACAGTCAGAATTGATTCGCTGTTTTCCAAAGAAATTCACTGCCAGATAATTTAGGGTAATCTGGTTTCTCACTGCAAGCACTTCGTTCGTGCAGCGTTAATCAAAATGAACTATATATTTTGAAATAACTAATGAACGTAATGTACCACCATCAAGGAATGAAGTAAACGCCACCGAAACCCGATACATTTTCGTTCATATATATAGGCGGACATTAAGTGAACACAATTGCGAGAAAGAAACTATGCAGCTAGGCAAAACGTTGGAGAAGTTAAGATATAAAGGTTTTCTTTTTATTACAATACTCATAAATCAATATAGAAAATTACACATGTAATGTGAGAGATTATTGATTTCAGCATGATGCCTAAAATTATATTTATTCAAGGCTTAACAACTTCATACAATTCTGGAATTTCATTTAAAATATTATCTCAATAAATAAATATAAAATGAGAAAAAAATAACCAAATTATACACGAAATTCAGTTAGAATTTAAGATTTGAAACTAATACAACAATCCATTTTCATTAAAAATACATTTTTGGACGCTTCACCTTCAATATCAAAATATGTTTTATAACTTCAAAGGTCCGAATCGTTCGAATTTATCAAGACCCACGTTCTTTTGACGATTTATTTAACGAAATAAAATACTAATACTTTTACTCGAATCAAAATTCTGGCTTCCCAATGAAACTAAGACTGACTAATTTTGCGATGGACTTTTCTTTTCAAATTTTGACTGTCATCTGGGAACACACACAACCTCGTTTAGATTAGCCAATCAAGATTACTTTCTCTAAACACTAGACGTTTCTAACACACTTATCTAAGTAAGAAAAATGATACATAGACCGCCGTTATTAATAACGTTTCTGTCAAATATAATTTTATGACACCTGTTTCAAATTACCCAAGAGTTTTTAATTCTGCTCTGTCTTGTCTCAACTCTGTCATTTTCCACTATTTGACCTTACGGTACCATTGACCTCCTCCATCTGTCTGACCTTTATCGGAAAAATCCTAATTAATATTTATTTATGTCACACACACACACACACCCAACAGGAGAAGTTAAGCATTACAAGCTTCCAAATTATTGAAAAACATGCATTTACGTGAATCTTAATGGTTACGTGTCACCATGGACACGATTAATGATGTGTGAATCTTAATGGTTACGTGTCACCATGGACACGATTAATGATGTGTGAATCTTAATGGTTACGTGTCACCATGGACACGATTAATGATGTTCTGAGAAAATATCTATACTTAATTAGCTAACATAAGAGATCTTATTCATGGAGCATCTGTACAGTGTAACTTTCCATAACTCACTAGCGTAGAATATAGGAAGAATCAATGTAATATAGTTCTGAATTGTTTAAAGTAGTATAGCTTTCAGTTACTACAAATTCTACTTTTATAAAAGAAATCATAACAGTTTGAATTTTGACAGAGTATGCAATCTTATCAAACAAAATCGTACAAAATTCAGGCTTACCACCTACACTACATCCGTAACACACTGAAATACATTGTGCTAACTTTAGAATATATATTGCAACTGAGGTATATTTATTAACCGGTCTATTAATGTAGGTATATTTATTAACCGGTCTATTAATGTAGGTATATTTATTAACCGGTCTATTAATGTAGGTAGGGACTCTTCACGTGGGATACCAACATCCGTGAAAGATATTTATCAGACACCTACTCAAAAATCGACGAAATATTCAGTAGACTTGAGAAGAAAATAATCGTAAAAATTCAAATGCGCTTGTAAATCACAAAACATGATATGCGTTAGTTTGTTGTTTAGTTTGTTGTTTTAATCCGAATTGTTAAAAAGATATTTTATCATGAAAAATGAAAACATCCTGAATATGTCATTAATTTGTTAAATGAGTAATAGGGATTTTCTTTACAATCCTTACTGACGAAAATTACCGATGTACCGGTTCAATGAAAAATCACCGTGTTACGTACCAATGGAAAAATATCGCTGTAAACCGATAAATATATAACACTATCCACCTCTGCAAATCTAAATACATTTTTGTCATGTTCTTTAAATCTAGTCTTTAAGTTTTTACAATGAACTGTTCATTTTATTCAGCTTGTAACATGTGTAATTAATTTTGTAAAATTTATCGTACATATTATATGGTTTTCCAAAAAATTGGGAACATAGCACATATGTAACTTATCTTTAAGAAAATCTAACTGATATATTCAATTTAAATGTCAGATTCAAAAAATCTTTTTTACCATTTAAGGGTACTCCATCAATCTAACCTAAATATGCAAGCAAATGTTTTGCTAAATAAAAGTAAACAATGAATTATCGAAAATAATATGCACCCAGCTACATAGTGTTCCTTACAGTATATATCCCTGTAGCATGCATGCAGCAATAGGGTGATGACTCTTATTATGTTTAATAAGGTATTTTGTCAAAATTATTGAAATGTATTGTGGTCAAGTCTGATGATTCAAATGCATGTAGCAAATCATGATGAAAGTAGGGCATACACTCGAGTTTCATTAATATATATATATATATATATATATATATATATATATATATATATATATATATATATATATATATATATATATATATATATATATATATATATATATATATATATATATATATATATATATATATATATATATTTAGTCGGATGTGTCTTCAATGTTTTGTTCCAATTACAAAACATTTTGCCAGACGTCATATTACTACAGGTGAAGACCTGACCACTGACGCGGAAACGAGGAAAATTTACCTTATTTTTTATGAAAGTGTTTTTCTTCTATTCGTGAATGTTAAATGGGCACTAATTATAAATCTCAATAATATGACCGATATATACTCGTTTTCTTCGTCTGTAATGATAATATAATGTCATTATAATATCATTTCCTGGCATTAGTTCCAATATGAATACGGGTGATGGACCTAATTTTTTGTAATAATTGTAGCATATAACCGAAACGTTTGGATAATAATTAGATCATGTCGATACCATATCAATTATTGACAGTCACCGTAATTAAACGTTAAATCCAGATGTCCAGGATGCTCTTTGACCATGTCATACATTTTTTGTTATGGTAATGTCTGAAATATTTTCGCCACTCTCTAATTTTACCTAAAAGTGCAAAAGAGCATACTGTTAGGAAATTACCCTTAGCGACTAGACGTTCGACGTTACTGGTAATAACACAGACAAAATCGCACACGTACACATACACACACACGTACAGAGGCATATACAACCAGGAAGACCTACATAAGCGGTGTGATTCAAGTCCATACGCATTTCAATTTCGAAATAATGTAAGACTGTTCATGAACTTCTGGTTTTGCGAAACGCAAGAAAAAGAGAAGTCTTAATTTTTAAACAGTTTTGACAGCCATATCAATATATATATATATATATATATATATATATATATATATATATATATATATATATATATATATATATATATATATATATATATATATATATATACTGGGAATAGCGTCGTTAAAATGCAAGTTCATATTATTGGCATCGGAGTAAGACAGCAATTGTTTTATGGTTTTACTTTGTAATACCACTTCTCACCGCTCTTCCCGCTGATGTTGCAAATTAAAATAGTAATCGCCGACTTAATATTTTATAGTGCATTGGTACTGAGTAACCAACAAGATGAGGCATTCAACAAATGGAAGTGTATTCAAATTAGTTCCGATGTTATATATTCCGAAGTCAGGTTGGAAACAGTTCATGCATGATATATGTAAACAATAACGTCGTTAAAGAAGGGTGGGATAACATACGAAATTATATAAAAGATAAGTTCGAAGTCTTACTAAAAAGGTGCACGAAGAATCTGACAAAAAATGAAGATGCACAAATATTATTCATAACTTCAGAGGAGACGTGAAACATAAAACCTATGATAATACATGCATATGTATAGACTCGATCAGATAATTGTGATAGGCTGGGCGTAAGTCCCATCTATATCTGTGAATACATCGAAGAGTTCGATACCCATGAAATCAGAAAATGACACATCCAGGACGTTTGGACAAATTAAGAGAATGTGCATAAAACAAGTGTCAAAACTTAAGAAACATGACAGAAAGTACAAGGAGGAATACTTCTGATAAATGTAAAATCGATCAGATTTGTTTTGTAAATGCACAGTTCTACCTAAAAAAATCTTTCCAAAACCCATGATTGCTTCCATTTGATGACGTGATGCTCTCCTGTGTATCTCTATTTTCGTAGGTTGGTGGTCTTTTGTTCTTTCTCTTATAGTGTTGGGGGTTATTTGTTATGATTGTTTGGTTGGTGTTCGAGTGTCATTGTTTGTTTGTTAAATAGTTTGTTTGTGTCTGTTTTTTTTTCTTTTTTACTTTTTATATTTTTGTTTTGAAGCATATAAAGTCAATGCCTCTGTCGTTCTGAGGAAATGGATGATAAGTGCCTTTCACAAGAACGCAACCTAGGAAAGAAATGTCCTCAGCAAACATGAGAGTAATATATATATATATATATATATATATATATATATATATATATATATATATATATATATATATATATATATATATATATATATATATATATATATATGTATATGTATATGTATATATATATATATATATATATATATATATATATATATATATATATATATATATATATATATATATAAGCACAATATCGTCTTGAATTCTAGCTCTTATAGTGTTGTCAGCATCAGAAAATCGCGAAACGTCGTTTCGTGATCTAGTTTGTATGTTGACAACGAGAATAAATCTAGCAATCAAAATGTTAGAACTATGATAACGATATGTGTATTATCAATCTACCAATGTTGAGATGATAATAATACTTATAATTTGAAATTATTATACAAAAACTCACCAAGTTTGAACTTTCTGAAATGGGTTATTCTAACAGTAATATTAAAAAAATGTGACCTTGTTTTCAGAAAACCTTCTGCCTTTATTATTTACTTCTAAAACAATAAATAAATGATGTGTATTGTTGCATGTTTAGACCTTTCAGATATTTCACATGTAATGCAAGTTTCATACCTAACGCTGCTGCAACTGTTTTGTTTACTGCTGGTGTTAACTGTCATTGCTAGTGGCGCTGCTATTATGAGCAAGAAACCTCGAGGATAAAGTAGTTCCAGCTTAGTTGGAGACCATGGTAATACGGATTCAGAAAACGATAGTATCGTTTTCTTGCTTGTAGGAAATGACGGTAAAATTACGTGGGGCGGAAAATTTATAGTTATATTATAAAAGCACATATTCCACGTTTTATCAAATTAGGATAACAAATATGGCCACCAGAGTATTTACCGATCAGAATTGGTCAAATGATCACGTCATCAACATGCATGAATCATGCAATTGGTCAAATGATCACGTCATCAACATGCATGAATCATGCAATTGGTCAAATGATCACGTCATCAACATGCATGAATCATGCAATTGGTCAAATGATCACGTCATCAACATGCATGAATCATGCAATTGGTCAAATGATCACGTCATCAACATGCATGAATCATGCTGATATTCCAGATGGTTGAAACGAAGTTGTTTTAGGACGGACTGCGACATAAAAAGGACGATTAAGGATATACGAGAGGTGCTGGCCAGTAGCATTTGACCTTACAGACAGGTGAGCTAACACATCGGGTCATATGTTAGTACTGAATGGGAAAATAAGACAAACTTCTTGCATCAATGTTGTGAGGCATGTGTTATATTTAAATAGAGTTGATTTTACATTGCACCAAACAAAAACATATTGTCGAAGTAATGGTGCAATCCTTGACATCAGTTTATAAAAAGAAACAAATCTAGTTATGTTACTCAGACTTTATAATCCAAACAATTTAAGTTTGACAGACTGTTAACACCAAATAGTGACATTTTAAAGAATGATCAACATTATTAACTGTTGGTGATAGGGATTTAGTTATCGACCCCTTGATTTAGAATATGAAACGTCGTGCGTATCAAAATATATTACGCTGTGAATGTAGTATTTTAAATTTGAATGGAAAAAAGTCTGTATTATAAGTGATGAGCTCTATACGTATAGAAGAATCGAGCAAGATTAGATAATACTTTTATATCTGGTAACTTTATACATGATTTAACCGGACACGTCCATTTTACAAAAATGTGGATACAGTCATTCGGAAATTATTTTTGAACTTGAGTTATATTTCAAGAAATCTGTAGGGGTTGTTTGAAAATACAAAAAAATATTTAAATCTATTCCAAACAACTTTAAAATATTTGATTAATAGATACCATCAAGTGAATAATGAAAATAATAGGCCATTGATGATGATATAACATTTGATATTGGTGATCACCTACTTTACACAAACCAATCGTTGAAAAGATACACGTAGAAGCTAATAATTTGAAATTAAAGAAGGTAGAGTTACAAAAATTGGTTGATGAAAAGAGAGAAGGGTAAAATAAAGTTTAGAGATAGATAATATGACATAGAATAAATACTGACAAAGTATTTTTTATTTGGAAAAGAGAATGACAAAACAGCATCACCTTTCACTAAGAGTTCATATGGTATTTGTGGGTTGAAAAATAAAATCGAGATATTAAAATAAACGCAACTATGTTGCTGTCACATATGTTATATCGATTTATATTGATTAAATTGCTAAATGGGGCGACATGAAATTCAGTTACTAGCAAGTGAACGTAAAATATTTAGCTTATGTATTGTTTATCCAACCAGTAGATTTATTCTATAAATAGTATAATAGTGTGTAATTCAATAAATACGAGGTAGAAATTTCCGGTCTGATGTTTACTATAGGCTTTATATTTTTAAATTAAAGCTGTCTCCTAGTAATTTAATGATAACTGTTTAGTTTAATTTCGGAGGGGGGGGGGGGGGAATAAAAAACACTGGATCAGTTTTATAAAATGTCTTGATTATTAACTGTGAATATTGAATAATACGTTATGTGGTATTTTTAGAACTAAAAATGAAATAATGTAACAAAATAAAAACTGACCTATAGAAACTCGTGGATAATTTGCTGGAAGTGTCTTTCTCTACAAATGTTTATTTGTATATTGGAACATAATTTTAAGGAAACTTGTAAAAACAATTGAAAATACGCTTCGTGACTGGATTAAAAGGGAACCAATGTTTCCTGGTAAAATAGCAGTAACATGATCACAAAGGTTGTTCTACATATATCCATTTATTTATTCTTCTTTGCTCAATCAACTATTAGATTTCGTAAACGAATCAATAGAATTATATACGAATTAATATGGAATGGTGGCCCACATACAAGAATACGTAGAATAACTGTAAAAGCAAGAATTACAAATAACTTATGTCAGTCTTCCTATTTGGTGGAGGGGGGGGGGCACACTAGACAGATGCCCCTTTCCTATACTTTCGAAAAATTTAAAAGGTGTTTAATGTGTATTTGCACCCCCTTCGATGTGTTAGTATGTTTAATATTAGAAAAAGAATTTAACTCAAAAATGTATTAGAAGTTAAATTTTGATATGTATTTATTACGTCTAGTGTTATCTATAGGGTTGTTCATCCCAACTGGGTGTCAATTACCCAGTTTGAATTCCCTCCCCTCGATGTTCTATTCAACTAGTCGAAACTATTTAACTGTGACGAGTGATTAAAAAATGAGCACTTTGAGTAATGTCAATACGTGGATTTTTATTATTACGACTTTTGCCCGATTGTGAAACAAACAAACCACCTGTCCTTCACTTAACCATTGCCACACAGTCAGGTTCGCAGTTAGTGCGAAACTGTTTGTTTTCCAGTGAGCCAGTAATGTCAGCGGTCATCTTAGGCTTAGGGACCGGTAAACCCGACATTATAACATGTCAGTGATATAGATGGGTTTCTCACGCAAACAGACATTATCCTATTACATTTATTTTGGAGGAGTCAAAATGTATGTTTTCGCGTGCATAAAGAAACAGCACGGTACGCCGAGAGCAAATTGTCCATTCGTAAAAAAGAGAGGAAAACGGGATATCTAGGTTTCGGAAATAATATAACTTCTCCCGAACCTGTCTAACTTTCCTAACTAGGTGTTGTAAGGCTTATGTGTTATTATGTGCATTTAATTTAGTAGAAATGCAATCTCCAATGTCTAACTTAATTTGTTAGTGAGTTGTGTTAGAACTCTTACTTGTTCACATTTTAATATATAGATGCAGAATATGTAGAGCTAGGAATGGTAGGCCTTGTGCACGTATAAATAGCCATTTTTATACTTGTATGTGTCTTTTATAATTTGTAATGTAGGAAATGCGTAGGAATTGTGTTGATGTTGATAGTTTACTATAAAGAGAAATAGAGAAATGTGTGTATGTATCAGACGTAGTGATATTATTGTTTTATAGCCATTATTATAGAACAATCATGTATCAATATTTAGATGTATGTTATTTGACTTAATGATTTAATTGCCATTATGCTGATGAAATATATGTGAGAGTGTGTTATTTCTCAAGTGATTGAGCAAGGAGAAAAACTTGTACGTCCGTTCTAATCCAGAGGAAAAATATCTGGTTGCGATAGGGCGCCACCCAAAGATTAAAGAGAGAAGAAGACGTGCCTGGAGAATAAGTTGTGCGAAAATGCATGGTTGGAGAACGGAAACAAAAGTAGCGGAAGCAGTGAATCCGGATACAAGGCAGGAGTTGCAGACGAGTAACATAGAAGGGACACGTGAAGGAAACACTCACACCTTTAATTTCGAGTTATGAAATAACTGCAATTTGAATAGGTCTTTGCAATGATTGAAGAAATTGTGTGGAAAAATCGTCATGTACTTGTTGAGTACCGTGATATTGTTCATTAAAATTGTTATACATTTCACCTTATTATTTTACATTTTGTTACACCCAGACCGTCGGCAATGCTGACTGGAGGCTTGGAGCTATTTAATATTTTAATTGTCCTTTCTTATCCTGTGTTAGTAATAATTCCTTAAAGGGGGGGGGGGGTCTTCTCTACAATTAGTTTTATTTTCAGTATAGTATTCCAAATATCATGTTATTTTATTAATTTGATCTACACCTGATCTGTTATACCTGCTTCGTTACTTTCAACCGGTCGATATTTTTAACTTCAATGAAACCAAAAGTAAAACGTTTTGTACTTATAAGTTACTGCATTTCTGTAGTAAATATAAAATAGAACGTTATTGAGATATACTGTACAAATATAAAATAGAGCGTTATTGAGATATACTGTACAAGTGTAACGTTAGGCGTGAAGTATCACTAAGAAGAAGAAAAAAACAAGTTCATTGTTTCCTATATAATTGTTGCAACCATTTTATTCTATACTGATTTTTTCTTCCAAAAGCCGAATAAGAATAAAAGCATACTAAAAACTTAAATATTTGCTGTATTTCAAAATAAATACACGCCCGTGTTTCATCTAACACACAGTAACAGTTTTCAAGCTTACTTAATACCACCCAGCGACCTTTCATTTTTGTTGTGTATCGTGTGCTCATTCGTTGTAAAAAAGAACATATGTTTGGTCTACTGCAAATTAAAATTCAGAGTCACAATATGAATTAATGCACTTTGGAATAATTTTCCCAGTTTGTTTAGAATGGAATGAGTTTGTTTCTTCTGTACATCCAACTTAATTATGCTTACTGTGATGGACTAGAGTTATGAGCCGAGTCGATTCTGTGCGATGATCATGTAGGTGAGTCGATTCCGTGCGATGTACATGTAGCTGAGTCGATTCCGTATGATGTACATGTAGCTCAGTCGATTCCGTGCGAATTAGATGCAGCTGAGTCGATTCCGTATGATGTACATGTAGCTGAGTCGATTCCGTGCGAATTAGATGCAGCTGAGTCGATTCCGTATGATGTATATGTAGTTCAGTCGATTCCGTGCGATTTAGATGCAGCTGAGTAGATTCCGTTCGATTTACATGTAGCTTAGTTGATTCTGTGCGATGTACATGTAGCTGAGTCGATTCCGTGCGATCTTCATGTACCTGAATCGATTCCGTGCGATGTTCATGTAGCTGAGTCGATTCCGTACAATGTTCATGAAGCCGAGTCGATTCCGTGCGATGTGCATGCAGCTGAAAGACTGGCTTTAAAGCGAAGTACATACGCGTTAATGTTTTGTCATTTATAGTTAGGAATCATATGGTGGAACGATATGAAATTCTTTTAAATGGAATTCTCGAAAAGATGCATGATTAAATAATGCTTCTTTGGAAATATCAAATTAATTTCGTGTTGATGTTCAGTAAATTCTCCCTTGAAATGTGATTTTTCTTTGCTAATGTAGTTCAAAGTGCAATACAATTTAGCGCTGTGGATCAGTTTTTGGAATACATGTAATTCTAATTAACGGAAATAACTTAGAAAGAATTTTGAGGAAAGCAGATGGGTAAGTACATGTATTGCAATTATAATTACTAGTTGTTTAGGCTCTAATAAACACGAACACAAAAAGAATGAAAACAAAACTCTTTCTTTAATTAAAAGAATTTTTTCCCTGGAAAAACCAATGGAAAAACGGTTTTAAGAATCTAATCTAAAAATTATATAAGAATAATCCACGAATTAAATTTTAAAGTCAAAATAATGACTGTTCTAATGAATTCAAGTTCGAGTCCAAATGAAAATCCCAGATGGAAGGCGATGATATATAATAATAACAATAATGAGGACTTTCTATAGCGCCTAATCTTTAGAAACTCTAGGCGCTTCACGCCGTTTATAATGATATGACTACACTACAGAAAAACAAATGACAAAAAACAACGAAATTCGAAAACATACATGCTAAAAACATATAAGATACAAAACATTATTGGGTCTCTAAGTTTGTCCCTGCAGTCAAAAAAGTTGAGTTTTAAGAGAACTCTTAAAAGGGACCACTGCTTCCTTGTCTCTTATTTCAAAAGGCAATTCGTTCCACGTCGCCAGGCCCTGCTATGTAAAAGAACGTTGTACATATGACTTTGTTTTCACAGTGGGTACAATGACTATACAATTGTCAGAAGAAGAGCGTACATATCTTTCTGGTGTATACACATGGGTGAAGCCGGATAGGTATGTTGGACTGGAGTCTGTCAGTGAAACATAGTACAGAGAACAAATTTTGTGTTTGATTCTGTATCGAATTAATAGCCAATGTAGGGTACAGAGCAGCGGTGAGATTTGCTCGGATCGAGGTACTCTAAAGATGATCCGTGCAGCTCTGTTTTGAACGTTTTGAAGTTTCTAGAATAAATATTGTGACTAACCAGACAGAATTGAGTTAAAATAGTCCAGTCTTGAAAGTACTAATGAACAAACAAGTGTTTTAGTGGCATAAACTGAAAGATATTTACGAATGGAACTGATGCGTCTCAGTTAAAGATGTGCAGCCTTGCAGATGTTCATGACATGTTGATGCAATTTGAGAGTACTATCTAGAGAAACACCTAGGTTTTGTACTGACTGTGAGAATTTAATGTTCGTGTTGCTAATATTTTTTGTCTGAGGTAAGGGATGTGAATGAGAAAATCTTTGTGTTGTGATCAGAATAGCCTCAGTTTTATCATCATTCATCTGCAGCTTGTTACATGTCATCCATGATTTTATAAATGCACTTCTCTACTCCATGGATGGTTGCATAAACTTCAGTTGGGTGGCTAGACTTGTATATTTGGGTGTCATCAGCATACAATTGGTGCGACACTAGGTGACCATCTATGACACTTGAGAGCGGCTGAGTATACAGAATGAAGAGAACAGGTCCAATAACAGATCCCTGTGGAACACCACAACATACGTCAACTGGACTGGAGTGTATTCCATTTGCAGATATAATTTGTGTCCTGTTGACTAAGTAGGACTTGAACCACTGTAAGGCCATATTCTGAATGCTAAATACATGCTGGAAGTGAAGTAATATATCATGGTCTATTGTGTAAAATGCAGCAGATAAATCCAGGAGAGTGAGGACTGTAATCTTTCCACTATCCAAAACAGAGAGAATGTCACTAAATAATTTCAGTAGAGTAGTTTCCGTACTGTGACAAGGGCGATATGCAAACTGTACATTGCTACAAAGACTGTTTGAATTCAAATGAGATACAAGTTGAATTAGAACAACCTTATCCAAGAATTTTGATATGAATAGGAGATTTGAAACTGGGCGGTAGATCTTTAAATCGTTATGGTCCAATGTTGGTTTCTTCAAAAGTGGCTTTACGATGGCAGTTTTGAAAAATGATGAGAATTACCCTGATGAGAGAGAGATATTAATAGCATCAGTTAGTGAAGGCAATATTGGGTCTAAGTATTCAAGCAGCAGTAATGTCGGAATTGGATCAAGTTCACAAGCATTGACAGCATCCTTCCTCAACTGGATGTGAAGTAAAACGTTTCTGAAGCCTAAAATGTAAAGATGTTCACGTATGCAAAAAGGTAGCCTATTTGGTTTTGTTGTAATTATATCTTAGAGTAAAAGTACCCTGGAGCAATTTCTTGTTTACTATAATCTTTATAATTGGTTAATTTAAGCAAAGCTAGTAAGTTAAACGCATTTACAATCTGCCCAATTGGACTTTGCATTAAAAAATAATTAGAATCTTACCTTTGATTCGATCAAATACAAAACATGAATGCATCCATAACGGTGCAAGTTGTTTTACAGTGTATGGTAAATACAGTATCTAAGGTAAATTTGTTGACGTGCTCTTCACCATACCATACAGACAATAAACAAAATTATTTAAAAGAAGTTATTATTTTCCAAACAGCTTTTAAAAACTTTATACTATAAATAAGATTTTTTTCAAGGTATGTGTAATTTTGTAAATATATTTATTTCAGATGTTGTTGAAATGTGTTCATTTATTTCAGATTTATTTTATATAAAATCTTCTTTTTAATTTAGTGCAATACGTTTATCATCATTAACAGTATTTTTGACTAGTCTGTATTGCTATTCTTCATGAAGTATATTTACAGCAATGAAATTTGCATAATCTTGTTGGTCTATGAAAGATTTAAGAAGCTTGTTGGTCTATGAAAGATTGAAGAAGCTTGTTGGTCTATGAAAGATTGAAGAAGCTTGTTGGTCTATGAAAGATTGAAGAAGCTTGTTTGTTAATGCAAGCTTGTTGTTTGCCATTGCAAGCTTGTACTAGCTGTTGTTGTTATTCCTTGCAAGCTTGTATATATGTAGGACTGTGAAAGCTTGCATCAATCTTCTGCAAGCTTGCATTATTTCTTGCAAGCGTTTCGGTGGGTAACATGCTTGCACAAAGTGGGTGAGATCGCCTCTCCATGAGATTGGTTTGTTAATACTACCTTATTAGCTTATACTTAAAATATTTAAATAACATCAATTTCAATTGTTATATTTGTATCATGGAAATAGGCTTTTTCTACATTATTGGAGAGAGAGAGAGAGAGAGAGAGAGAGAGAGAGAGAGAGAGAGAGAGAGAGCATTTATTTTAAAGCTGTTTAACATCAATCGATGAATGTTGCCATTCTATATGGTATTTATTGTAATAAGAATACCACTTTTAAAAAAATTATGCATAATCCATGCAACAAAATTGAGTGTTTCAAGAATGAAGGAAAGCATAACAAAAATTCATGTTTGCATAAAGAAGAACATTCAGGTCTGGTAACCATATTTAATTTCTTAATTACTTCTAACAGAGGGAACGTTCTCTTGTGTGAAAAGACCAAAGTTAACAGCTGTTGATAGCATTTGCAGAGAGTGGCAGAACAGTGATGTTTCCTCAGATGGTATTTTGTTGGAAAAATTGTAAAACTAACCCCATTGAGATCTGACATGTGTGGCAAGCATACTAAACGACAGCAACTGTTGGGAGAATGGGATCCCAATACTTGTCTAGTTGTAGAGATAATGTACTCAAATCATGTCTGGAGAAAATCCAGTCATAAATTAGCTTTATTAGAACTGGTCATGCTGTGAGGATTCTTTGCTTTATGACTACTTATATCTAGCAGTAAAAGTAAACAGATGGCTATTAAATACAATAAGTATTATTTATAAGCTGCTTATAGTAAATCATTAAATGAATTGCCATGTAAAACTGAAATGGCCTTGGAGACAGACTTAGACATTGACGTGAAAGAGTGTTGAAACTGAGAGTAATACTGTTTTAGAAACATCATTAACGAACAATATTCTCCATAAGTATTGATGTTCTGGGGACATCATCTGTTGACAAATGTGGGAGTTCTTTGCAAGGAGATCTTTCAAAACATCACGATGCGTTTGATACATCAGTTGCATATGAATGTGACACTCTGCAAGATGATAACATGACCAAGAAAGAAGATGGTGATATTCCGATTATCAGTAACCACTACAATGACAGCTGATTCAAGCAGTTGCTCTCTGGACATAGAAGCAATACAGATGTTATGTGATTAGGATTTTTAACGTTGCTTTAATGATGTTTCAGTCAAATTCCTAAGATGTCTGCAGTGGGATAGTTTATAGTGATGTCTAGCACTGGGATATCATGCTGAAGACATGTAGCATCATGTCCCACCCAGTCACATTATCCTGACACAAGGTCAACTAGACCTAACACTAACTTCTTAATGCTGAGAACCAAGCAAGGCAGCCGCATGTACCATTTTTATGTCTCTGGTAAGACTTGCGAAGGGTTCGAACCCACGACATCCTGTATCCGATTTGGTTGCTCTAACGACAAGTCAGTCCAATACAGATGGAAAATCAGCCACTGCTTAAAAAGGATCAAAGTACTGTATCAACTTACCTAATGTCGAGTCAATCAGCAAACAACAAATATTTTGGTATGCCGTAGTATTATGCACCTACAGATCATAGTCTATGGCATTGTGCTGGGAACAAATTGTACAACAGTGTCAATAAAAATTTAATCAGATCTGGATTAAGCTTAGATAAACTGGCAAGTATTACAACTGATGGGGCTCCTTCACTCACAGGTCAACATTCCGGCCTTGTGAAGTTAATGAATGATAAAATTAAAGAAGATTTCTTTCTGCATATTGTACTGTTCTTTCACAGCATCATACATGAAGGAAGCCTCTGTAAGTCTTCTTTAAATCTTAAGCACGTTGTGGATCCAGTCGTGTATGCAGTGAATGCAATAAAAGTGTCCACGGCACTCATTGCTGAATAATTGCAATCGAAGTAGCTTGTGTGAAAGTAATGTTTCGATTGGTCAGAATGTTATCACGTGATCAAAATGAATTGCGTTCATTTCAGGATGAACTGTTAGGAGAACTACTTTTCTAAAAATACCCACGTCTATAAATAGAGTCACGTGTACAGCAGACGATAAACAATGCTAGTGAAGGCAGAAACGAAGTAAACATTAAAGGAAAAGAACAATTTTACAATTTCTTTTAACAATAATTGAATTACATTAATCTGAAAGATTAAAGCAACATATACTTCACATTTTTTATAAAAAAAATATTTCTTTGTTGAAATATGTTAAAAGTATGGATAAAAATTAAGTGCGCTAGGTCAAGGTCACCGGCATTATGGCTATCGTGTCAGAATTTTGGAGATTCGTTCGCTAGCTTTGCCTTATCAAAAAGATTTCTCGCATGATGATATTTATAATTTTGACCCTTCTATATTTGACGTGCCTTTTTACGTGGAAAAAGTATTACAAACTGAGTTGTCATTTCGTTTGACGGATGAAAGGTTGATCTAGCGGCCTACAGGATGATCACAAACCAAAACACTTCAAATCACTTAAGTCTCTAAAACATATCAGAGCAGCGGTACTCAAAATCTACCAATAAAAACACTAAATGGGTCTACAAAACTTGTACAGGTAGATTTTATCATTCATTCGATAATCATAATAAATTAACTATAATAACAATAATAATGACCAGTATACTGGACTGTTCATTAATATAAGTATTGGTAATATTGCTTGATACTTAATTTTTTCTTATGTTTTCTTAAATTATATATTATGAAAAGGCAATATACTGTTTCATTCATGCCATTTTTATACAAAATACTTAACCTGCTTTTAAGTGAATAAAATGTAGTTTATCTTTAAATTAATATTTGTGACAGCATAACAAATGTAACAAATTTGTTATATAAATACAAATTATGGAAAGGAGATATGCAAGAATGATTGTTCCCAAAGATCTAAATATTTAAAATGTTATAAAATAGTTTCTACCAAGCAGAGCAACATATGACTTTCAGAATGACACAAACATAAGAATATAGAGATAGGACTGAAGTCATCTTAGTCTGCACATTTGTCATTTGGCCCAAATGTTAACCATATTTTATCCCAAAGCAGCCCCTAAGGTCACCACACCATGAAAGAGGATGCTCCTTGAAGCCCGAGCTAAAGAATATCATAAAAACACTTTTTAAAATGTTGGAGCTATTATTAATTGCTTTATTCAGGTTGAATGTGGTCATTCAATTAATAATTTATTGTTACACACCCTGAGTTTAAAAATCAAACAACATGTTAAATGTTAAATGGAAATATAAAGTTGAACTCAACACATGCCAGTTATTCCTCCATCAGACATGTATGCGATCAATCAATACCTGATGCATGATAATCCTATCACACTCAGATACAGGGTTTGGTCTCTCCATCCACTATGTTACACTTGGATTAGAATTCCACAGACAATTAATACCCACCAGTCTCGAAATCAGATTTGATGAAACAGGGGCTGAATATGTCAATTTGACCCATCAAACTATGGAAACAAATCATCATGGAGACTTAAATGCTAAGGAGGAAAATTCTTACATGGGAATGTATGCAGCTGGTGGTCAAAACTGTCCAGTCAGGTCAGTAAAATACTACCTCACACACATTAATCCAAGAGCTGAATCACTTTTATAACATTGATAAAAATGCTATTGAAAATCCCCAATTTTGTCAAATATGGTATACCATAAAATGAGTTGGACAGAGATAATTAGGCAGTTTTATGCCTGACATATGCAAAAATACCCATATATCTGCAAGATATACTGCTCACTCTCTTTGTGCAAAAGCTTTGAATGCAATGATCAACACCAACCTTCCTGCTAGGTACATTTTTTTTTTATGTATCTGTCTGACCACTCCAATGAACTATCACTGAAACCATACACAAGGCCCAGCACTCAACATTAAAAAAAAATGATTAACATTCTTTCCAATTGATGTTCAAATGTAACATTGTCTGCTCAAGAATCTTTTGCAGTACTCACTTTCATGCAAATGTAAATGTTCAAATGACCTCAACAAACTCAAGAAATCTAACTCAAGAAAATGTTCAAATGACCCCTATAAACCCAAGCAGTACATATCAAGTAATTGTTAATGAATCTCTTCAAAATCTCTATCAAACACTATATGCTAATACAAAGAACTCTATGACAAGTTCATCCAACTATCATTTCAATAAATTCACCTTCCAGTTTAAATGCAACTAAACAAAGTGCAAACAAGTTAAGAAAATACATGATATGCAAGTTAAGTGTCAACTATCCAGTCTAGAACAATAATTTTTGTCATGTATAACTCCTGGTACTTTTTTATGTCAATTTCCAATTAATAATTTTATATAAATTTTCTAAACTTATGTCCCAAACTTAATGAGAGGGATATGGTTATGAACCATTGTCACTAAACAAATCATGTAAAAAAATAGAAAGATAAAATAAGTACTCAATTATTTTTTAACTGTGTATGTCTGAACCAACAAAAATGATCACACACTTTCTATAACCTAAACTCATACACCTAGATGTACTAGTCAAGCCTGTTTATATACACGAAAATAGGTTTTGAAGAACGAAATTAGATCACTCAAGTGTGATAAATATGCAAATTCACACTGGCAGTATATGAATGCATACATTCTTGGCCATGAATCCTGACTTTAAATATAGAGCTCCACTTTGAATACACGTGTTCATTAAGGTAAAATATCAAAATCACGGCAGCAAATTCCATACATCATTTTCCATTGAATCAAGGACTGGTATTATGATGACCTTATTACGATCAGGCAGGACAACCCCAAGTGCTATAAATAGCTACGTAAAAAAAACCACCAAATTATGTATTACTACGCTCAGTTAAGATTTATGTTTCTTACTGATGGAAACAAAATAACATAGCAAACAAATGAAATTTCAATTATAAGAGTTTAACGTTGTTTTTTCTGCGTTCATCGTGGTATGAACTGTCAGTTGCCGACTCACACAGCAAATAACGCCCGAAGGGCTGAATCACTGTTTTATCACATTGATAAAAATGCTATTAAAAATCCCCAATTTTGTCAAATATGGTATACCATAAAATGAGTTGGACAGAGATAATTAGGCAGTTTTATGCCTGACATATGCAAAAATACCCATATATCTGCAAGATATACTGCTCACTCTCTTTGTGCAAAAGCTTTGAATGCAATGATCAACACCAACCTTCCTGCTAGGTACATTTTTTTTATGTATCTGTCTGACCACTCCAATGAACTATCACTGAAACCATACACAAGGCCCAGCACTCAACATTAAAAAAAATGATTAACATTCTTTCCAATTGATGTTCAAATGTAACATTGTCTGCTCAAGAATCTTTTGCAGTACTCACTTTCATGCAAATGTAAATGTTCAAATGACCTCAACAAACTCAAGAAATCTAACTCAAGAAAATGTTCAAATGACCCCTATAAACCCAAGCAGTACATATCAAGTAATTGTTAATGAATCTCTTCAAAATCTCTATCAAACACTATATGCTAATACAATGAACTCTATGACAAGTTCATCCAACTATCATTTCAATAAATTCACCTTCCAGTTTAAATGCAACTAAACAAAGTGCAAACAAGTTAAGAAAATACATGATATGCAAGTTAAGTGTCAACTATCCAGCCTAGAACAATATTTTTTGTCATGTATAACTCCTGGTACTTTTTTATGTCAATTTCCAATTAATAATTTTATATAAATTTTCTAAACTTATGTCCCAAACTTAATGAGAGGGATATGGTTATGAACCATTGTCACTAAACAAATCATTTTAAAAAAATAGAAAGATAAAATAAGTACTCAATTATTTTTTAACTGTGTATGTCTGAACCAACAAAAATGATCACACACTTTCTATAACCTAAACTCATACACCTAGATGTACTAGTCAAGCCTGTTTATATACACGAAAATAGGTTTTGAAGAACGAAATTAGATCACTCAAGTGTGATAAATATGCAAATTCACACTGGCAGTATATGAATGCATACATTCTTGGCCATGAATCCCGACTTTAAATATAGAGCTCCACTTTGAATACACGTGTTCATTAAGGTAAAATATCAAAATCACGGCAGCAAATTCCATACATCATTTTCTTTTTTTTTTTTTTCTTTTTTTTTATTGAACACAAGGTATCAGGATTTTACATATTCCCCTACATCACCACCTGACCTGGCGTATGGGGCATGATCTTAAATTCTTTTGTGTCCTGATCTCTACATGTGTTCCCTACACAACACACACACACATACACACACAGACACTTACTTACAATCACAATTATTGTACACAAAGTCATACTCGCATACAAACCCCAAGATGCATGAAATTGCATTTAAAAAAAAATAATAATAATAATAATAATAAATATATAAATTTTAAAAGTAAAAATAGTAATAATAATAATAATAATTCATGTACCAAAAGTTGATAATAGGGTCCACTTTCTTTTAAACTCGTCACTGCTGTTATTCACTTTGGCGACATATTTTTCCAGCGTTTTATATGATAAAACACAACTTTTATAATAGGCAAGATTTGGGCTTTTTGATGCACAACGTGATCTGTATATAACATATTTTGCAAGCAAAATTAGGAAGTTAATAAGATCGTCAAAGTTGTTATTTCCTATAAAGACATCTTTTCGTGTAATTCGAAAATTTGGGTCATAAGTTTGGATCCATTCTACCAACAGTTTCCAAAAGTTTTCAGTAACTAAACAGTCATAAAATAAGTGCTCAATTTCTTCTATTCCCTCATTACAAAAGGTACATTTATCATTATCACTTAAATTAATCTTTTTTAGAAACTGGTTTGTGGTAATATTTCTGTGGAGAAATCTAAAGTTAAAGCTAATCAGTTTTGTGTCTTTTGTACAAAATCTAGCCGAAACAAAAGAGTTGGTCCATTCATTTGTACCAATCGCACACTCTAGCTGTCTGGACCAAGTTTCCTGTTTACCATTTGGCTTTATTATTTTGGTTCTTATCAGGTCTTTATAGATACATTTATTCTTTGCTCTTACCCTAAGGAGAGATGTTTTGTCCAAAGCTACAAGAAAACTATTTCCACTTTAATAGAAAGTTTTAATTTTCTTTTTCCACATCACAGACATCTTTGAAAAAAGAGCAAAGTACTGTATGAAATTATTTGTTTTTGTTTTTTTTGTTTTATTTCATCAAAACTTAATAGAGACCCTTGTGCATCAAAAAGATGTTTAATAATTATAATACCATTTGTTCTCCACCTTGTGTATGATTTAAAATTATCTACAGTCACTAAATTAAGAATATCTTGAGACAAGTATTCATTGACAGTAGATAACGCATAAATAACATCACGCCAAAAAATATTTTTAATTAATTTGGAGATTACTTTTAGTTTAGTTTTTCTTAATGAAAGTAACAGCATACCTCCAAATTTTCCAAATATTTGTTCAGAAACCAGTTTTTGCCATAAGCCATTTTCGTTTATTAAGAGGCGCCTAATCCAGGTAAGTTTTATATAACACACAAATGAATGCAAGTGAATCATATTTAACCCCCCTTCCTCAAAAGAAGCTATAAGTGTGTCTCGTTTAACTCTCTCAGTTTTACTGCCCCAAATAAACTGGAAAAATAATGTATTCAGTTCCTTTTCTATATGGGGTGGAGGATTTGGCAAAGCTGCAAAAAGATGAATGAATTTAGGCAAAAGCAAGGACTTTATCAAAGTAATTTTTCCAATAATGGATAAATTTCTTCTACTCCACCAGCCAAGCAGTTTCTTAACTTCCTTTAACTTCATCGAATAATTAAGCTCTACCATATCCTCCAAGTTCAAAGAGAAATATACTCCCAGCAATCTAAAATTAGACATTGACCAGTTAATATCAATTTCTGGACATATTTTTTCATTAGAATATTTTTTGTTTCCAATCCAAATTGCTTTCGATTTCAAAACATTGCAGTGCAGACCTGACACCAAAGCAAAATCATTTAAAATCTGCATGGTTGTCCTCAAGGACAAATGAGAACCATCTAATAATAGAAAAGCATCATCAGCGTACTGCCCTATTTTAAACTCCATTTCATTATAAAAAATGCCTGTAACATCTGTGTTTTTCTTTAGTTCTGTTGCAAGAAGTTCAATTCCTATTATAAAAAATAGGGTGATAAGGGGTCTCCCTGGCGACAACCTCTCTCCAAATTAAAGAATGGGGATAAATGTCCATTATTAATAACACAACTTTTTGATTTATTGCAAAATAGCCTGAACCAGTGACAAATTGATTGTCCAAAGTTAAAAGACTTCAGAGCAGCTTCTAGAAAGTCCCATTCAACTGAGTCAAACGCTTTTTCAAAGTCTATCAATAGGAGAAGACCAAATTCATTTTTTTCCTCAAGGTATTGCATCAGGTCATACAACAATCTTGTATTTTCACCAATGAATCTCCCTTTCATAAAACCCTTTTGGGTGTCACTGATGATAAACGGGAGTACTTTTTTGACCCTATTAGCAATTGACGCTGAAGCAATCTTGTAATCCACATTAAGTAGAGAGATTGGTCTCCAATTTTTTATAAATTTCCTGTCTTTATCTTCTTTTGGAATGCACGTTATGATCCCCTGAGACTGAAATTCTGAAAAATGATTCATATCATATCCAGTATTTAGAGACCTAAAGAGAAAACCGCCTAGGTCTTTCCAAAAGAATTTGTAAAATTCTACCGTAAATCCATCAGAACCAGGGCTAGTTTCATTTTTCATATTTTTTAGTGCTAAACCACATTCCTCAAACGTTAACTTACCTTCACATGAACTTCTTTCAAAATCTGAGAGTTTTTTATCATGGTTAAAAAGTGGTTAAGCGTTTGAAAGTTACATTTGTTTTTACTTTGGTATAATTTTTCATAAAAGTCTTTCTGTTGATTTAATATTTCTTTTGAATCTGTTACCCTTGTTCCATCTTCCTTAGTTAACTCTTTTATTGTTTTGTTTGTGTAATTTCTCTTTTCGAGATTAAGAAAATATTTAGAATTTTTTTCACCAGATTCATACCATCGTGCCTTAGATCTTAACATTATACCTTCCACCTCTTTTTTCCTCATTTCTTCTAACTCCGCTTGTTTTTTGTTCAATTCTTTCATCGTAGTGGGGTTATTATTTTGATTCACTAAAGCATGTAAGGTATTTATTTCAGCTTCCATTTTCCTGAGATTTTGTTTTTCCTGTTTTGCTTTAGCTTGTGAATACATAATAGATTCTGATCTTATTATCATTTTAAGGATTTCAAAAAACAATTGATCATTACATGTTAGTTTCACCTGAAGTGGGTTTTTCTTATCACCTTCACAATAATATTCTTCTACTGTGCTAGTTATACATTTTTTTACCAATTTAATATATTCATTTTGCTTTAATAGCTTTGAATTGAATTTCCAGTATCCAGGACCTCTCGGTGCTACAGATATAGACAATTTGAGTGTTATTGCTGAATGATCTGTTTTATAGCCAGGAATAATAGAGGCGTCTATACAATTTGAAAACATGTCCTCAGAGATTAAAAAATAGTCCAGTCTACTCTGTTTCACAGGGCTTGCCTGATGCCAAGTAAATACTCTACTATCAGGATTGACTGTTCTCCAAGGATCCAGTAAATCTAGTTGATTCTTGATGTCCTGGACTGCTGATCGGGCCACATACATCATTTTCCATTGAATCAAGGACTGGTATTATGATGACCTTATTACGATCAGGCAGGACAACCCCAAGTGCTATAAATAGCTACGTAAAAAAACCACCAAAATTATGTATTACTACGCTCAGTTAAGATTTATGTTTCTTACTGATGGAAACAAAATAACATAGCAAACAAATGAAATTTCAATTATAAGAGTTTAACGTTGTTTTTTCTGCGTTCATCGTGGTATGAACTGTCAGTTGCCGACTCACACAGCAAATAACGCCCGAAGGGCTGAATCACTGTTTTATCACATTGATAAAAATGCTATTAAAAATCCCCAATTTTGTCAAATATGGTATACCATAAAATGAGTTGGACAGAGATAATTAGGCAGTTTTATGCCTGACATATGCAAAAATACCCATATATCTGCAAGATATACTGCTCACTCTCTTTGTGCAAAAGCTTTGAATGCAATGATCAACACCAACCTTCCTGCTAGGTACATTTTTTTTTATGTATCTGTCTGACCACTCCAATGAACTATCACTGAAACCATACACAAGGCCCAGCACTCAACATTAAAAAAAAAATGATTAACATTCTTTCCAATTGATGTTCAAATGTAACATTGTCTGCTCAAGAATCTTTTGCAGTACTCACTTTCATGCAAATGTAAATGTTCAAATGACCTCAACAAACTCAAGAAATCTAACTCAAGAAAATGTTCAAATGACCCCTATAAACCCAAGCAGTACATATCAAGTAATTGTTAATGAATCTCTTCAAAATCTCTATCAAACACTATATGCTAATACAATGAACTCTATGACAAGTTCATCCAACTATCATTTCAATAAATTCACCTTCCAGTTTAAATGCAACTAAACAAAGTGCAAACAAGTTAAGAAAATACATGATATGCAAGTTAAGTGTCAACTATCCAGCCTAGAACAATATTTTTTGTCATGTATAACTCCTGGTACTTTTTTATGTCAATTTCCAATTAATAATTTTATATAAATTTTCTAAACTTATGTCCCAAACTTAATGAGAGGGATATGGTTATGAACCATTGTCACTAAACAAATCATGTAAAAAAAAATAGAAAGATAAAATAAGTACTCAATTACTTTTTAACTGTGTATGTCTGAACCAACAAAAATGATCACACACTTTCTATAACCTAAACTCATACACCTAGATGTACTAGTCAAGCCTGTTTATATACACGAAAATAGGTTTTGAAGAACGAAATTAGATCACTCAAGTGTGATAAATATGCAAATTCACACTGGCAGTATATGAATGCATACATTCTTGGCCATGAATCCTGACTTTAAATATAGAGCTCCACTTTGAATACACGTGTTCATTAAGGTAAAATATCAAAATCACGGCAGCAAATTCCATACATCATTTTCCATTGAATCAAGGACTGGTATTATGATGACCTTATTACGATCAGGCAGGACAACCCCAAGTGCTATAAATAGCTACGTAAAAAAACCCACCAAATTATGTATTACTACGCTCAGTTAAGATTTATGTTTCTTACTGATGGAAACAAAATAACATAGCAAACAAATGAAATTTCAATTATAAGAGTTTAACGTTGTTTTTTCTGCGTTCATCGTGGTATGAACTGTCAGTTGCCGACTCACACAGCTTACATAACGCCCTTCGGGCGTTATTTGCTGTGTGAGTCGGCAACTGACAGTTCATACCACGATGAACGCAGAAAAAACAACGTTAAACTCTTAATTATCTTACGTCCCTGACGTTCCAGATTTGAGTTATTATGTGTTCGGGAAATTTATCCCACAGTTCAGTTTTTGGCTCTTGTTCAAGGGAGCAAGTAGATTGCCTTCAGCATCAGCGCAAACAGTAACTTCAACTTCTTTTTCTTCTTCTGACTTCGGTTTATCAGCAGCTGCTGCTCCTTTTTAAATCTTTTTTTGTTGTTTTGTTTTGTAGTTCTTACTGTGAATGTCCCAGTTGCCTCAGCGGTTTGCTCTAACGCGGGGTGAAGATGTTTAGTTGCCATTGTGTTCGCTTTAGTGGCCTCTGTAATTGGCTTAAAAGAGGCCCCGAGTGGCCGAGTGGTCTAAAGCGCTTGCCATTACGGATCACTGCCATCTCACCTCTGTCTGCGTGGGTTCGAGTCTAAGATTCGGCTAATGTAGTTATGTGAGAAAGCTTGCCAGTATCTTCTCGTAGGTCGGTGGTTCTTTCCGGGGTTTTTCATGGGTTATTGGTCCACCAATAATACTGGCCGCCATGTATAGCCTATCGTGTGCTGAAAAATGGCGTTATACCCTAAAACAAGAACAACAACAACTGGCTTAAACAATTCTGCCGCACTTTCCACAAATCCCTCCTTTGCTTTATGTCTGGCATGTCATTTTTGTTTGATAGAATCACGTAGGGCGATATATTCCTAATTGCCTCCTGTTCTTGTCGACTTAATTTAGCCGTGCGAGATTTCATAGTCAGTGCAGATTCGGTAATCCTATTATTGATTTAATACTAATTTAATTACAGACCATTGCCAACCTTTTTTTCTTTTCTTTTTTCTCTCTCCCACTCACTCACTCGCGGTCAATACAACAAATCGCACACACTTTAAACCCGGAGCAGTTGTCGCCCCTCTTGACACATACACAATAACAAAGTGGGCGAATGCACTTTAGCTTGATTTTCAAGGTGTCAGAATGGGCAAATTTACTATACATTGTCATGTACACAAATACCAGGGGACCGTTTTGTTTCTCGCTCGCTTATACAAGCAATTGGATTTCACTTACAGTTTGGTTTCATAGAGTAACAATGTGGTGGTGGGGTGACGGATGAACTGTATTCGAGTTCCATAAACAATCAGTAGGTAGAAATGTATAAATGCACTGGTTGACAGATAATAGTGGACATATAATCGGAGAAGCTGTCAGTTTACCAAATAAATACGACAACGAGGCCGCAGGGTCAACCCCAAACCCAGCTACTACTTATTCAAAGTAACCATCTCCTTTGATCTTCTGACCCAAAGCCAATCTAATTCAATGTTTGATGAATGCGGTTAAGGTATTTTGTTATGGCACAGAAACCAAACTTTAAAAGACAAGGTGACAATAAATATAAAAAGAGCTGGTCATTTATATTACACTGACACGTCTTAAGGTAAACATGAATGAGGAGTCAATGTCAGTAATTAAAGACTACGTCGTGCGGTCACCTGACCCTTTCCTTGAATGTGTAAGTGTGGACACTTAAGACAACATTGATTTCTACTGAAATAATTACTATATTTTGTAGGTAAAATAATAACGGTGCTTTAAAATACAAATATTTTGAGAAAAGTTTCCTTTTTATACAATAAGTATAGTAGATCGAACATTTATTTTAAATATGTAAACGTTTTTGATCATTCTTTATCACCACTTTTGTGAATACTTTGATTTTTGTGCCCAATAGTGTGGATGCACCAAATGGATTTCTTGTTTTTTGCTTGCTAGTACGAATCCTCCTATATGGAGTCAAAAGCAGAGACCTTAACATCCGTGAGGATCCAAATATTCTGTTAAATATCTACTTCTAAAATAAGGGTTATGGGTTGCAATAGAAATACATCAATAATACTAAAGACTTGACCCTTCCATTAATTGCCTAGAAACCATGAGGATTAACGATGGATTCTCAAAAGTAATATTCATTATAAGGTCTACAAGAATAAAATAACCGTAATAAAATGTAAACAGGCGCTCTGTGTGCCTTCATGTATGCACAACATTATCTTTTTAACGACACATGTAACTAGAACATTACCTGATCCCAGAATGGTGATATGATATGTTTTCAGTAATATATGCTGTGAAAGAATCTCATTAGATTTTGGAAGACTTATAGTTCTTTTGTTTCCTATCTTTCCTCTTTTTGCAAGACTATCTAAGTAATGAGGAATCCGAAAGATGTGGCTGTTTCAACTTACTAATAGAAGACATTCGTAAAGCCTCTGAAGCCGGATGATGGTTTTGACATATTTTGCAATGCTTTGATCGAGGGAAACGGTAAGGAAATACCAATGTATAAAAGAATATAATCCCCATAGTAACATTACCATCCTCTTTGTTCAAGTTTACTGTTGTGGGCTTTTAATAGCTATAACTTTGATGGACGTAGACTCGTGTTGCCAAGACTGGCATACATGCAACAAAAGAAGTTATGAAAACATAATATGGTTGATTTTGGCCGAAACTATCTGCAAAAAAACCATGATAAATCGCGTATAAAAACCTATCTTGATTTTGTAAGGTATAGCACAAACTAGGATAGAGAATAGTCTACGTTCACTTGTAGATAGATCACTTGTATCATATAGGATAATCTTGAGTAATTGTAGCTAATTTATTAAAGATATTGTATACCTTCCCACTTCGATTTTAATTGTCCTGCTCTAATTGTCAAGTTTTGTAAATTTCTTGTCTTGAAATTGTGAATGAGGTTTATTTACATAAGTTCTCTTACATTCCTGTTTGTTGAAGTAGCAGGGCATACCAACAGACAAGAGCAGTTTCTATATGTCAGCATATCATATTGATATGTGTATATGCCCAATTATAACCTACTATTGACTTTCAATTAATTATACTTATTTCTGTTTATTTTTGTGAATTTTCTATATTAGGTGAAACAGTATTGAATGATAACCATATTAGTCACACAATGATCATTCCTTCCATTCAAGTCCTCACTGTTCTTCAAACTTTGCATCTCATCGCAAGGATCCAAATTGGTATGGGATCATATCTGCATGTTTATGAAAAGCTGCACTGCACATGCCAGCATTGTAGAGAACATGAACTATGTGCAATAAAACAGCCGCCTCATCTCAGAAAACAAAATTACATCACTGTTGAGGTCTCCACTACAGATAGAATCCTGAATTTTAGGTTCTCGCTTATCAATAATGTATTTTTTCGATCATTTAATTGTTTTGAAGTTAATACATGTGTTCATGAACTCATCTATATTACAGTGATAATATACTGGAGGTTATAAAAATATTACACCTTTTGTATATCATTCAGTTATCTCACCAACACTAGACAAAACATTTCAAGAAATAAAAATTCACATTTTCAGTGATTGGTTATGAAAAAAAAGAAGATACTATAAAGTATTATATCAGCCCCAATCATGATGCATATGTCAGTTGAAGCAATTTAATAATTTCTCACAGTAAAGTTTACAAGTTAAAAACTGATAAAGTATGTTTTGTTTGGTTTAGGTATTTTTTCTGCCTACCTGATGTCCATTATTATTAAAATCTTATGCAGAAGAAAACACTTGTATGATTCTATATTATCTAACTTTTTCTCCATTTATATTAGATGGGAATGAACGCCACTTCACCTGAAAGTTTTGTGCCTGTAAGTGATGTTATAGCACAGGTTTTGTTTTGGACTGTCCTAGGAACTATGGGGCACTGCCTCCATATATTTGTCAAAGAAAAGCTCATCAAACTCAGTAATTCCTTTATCATAAGTTACATCTCCCTTTTAGATATATACCTTTCTCCTTTTAACTCCATTTGAATCATTTAACTTATTGTTTATGTTTCGCATATTTCTGTATTCTATTTCCGAAATTTCACCCCAAATCCATCATAATACTTAGAAAGCTATGATCTACTATTATTAGTGACAGATTGATTTATTGCATCAATTTTATTCACTACACAAAAGAGGGACGCTTTCTATTTGTGGTACAGAGAGGGTCGGTAGGTAATATGAATCATACTAATATTATGTTTATTATTTTTTATAATAATAATAATAATAATAATAATAATAATAATAAAATAATAATAATAATAATATAATAATAATAATAATAATAATAATAATAATAATAATATGTATCTGAATATGAATAATTGCAATACACGTACCATTACTACTATTAATAACAAATATATTAATAATAATAAAAGTAATAATAATAATATATATTGTAGCTATTTTTATCATACATATTTAATGCCAACAATGAGATGATATATTTAGGAATAAGTAAATTATGTGATAATATATAACAATAATCAAGTTCTTTTGCTATTTGTGCTAACAAGGTTGCATCCAAAAGGTCCCAAGTCTAAACTTTAAACATTGAAGTATAAGGTTAAATTAATATGTGAAAAACATTGTTGACGAATTCCATAATATTCTAAAAATGTAAACAGTGTATTTATTTCTAACCATTATAACAAGTTCAAAATTATATGATCATAGCTTTTTAAAATTTTTGCCATTATGCTAAAATGAATTCAGGATGGACAAACACACATAATGACAAAGACACGTACTGATGGACATAATCAACAAACAAACATAATGAAAATGACATATACTGATGGACACAGAAACAAACAAACAAACAAACATAATGAAAAAGACATATACTGATGGACATAGAAACAAACAAACAAACACACATAATGACAAATACATGTTCTGATGGACATAGCAACAATCACACATAATGACAAAGACATATACTGATGGACATAATCAACAAAAGCACATAATGACAAAGACACGTACTGATGGACATATCAGCAAGCACACACAAGGACAAAGACACATACTGATGGACATATTCAACAAACAAACATAATGAAAATGACACATACTGATGGACATAGAAACAAACAAACAAACAAACATAATGACAAAGACATGTACTGATGGACATAAGCAACAAACACACATAATGAAAATGACATATACTGATGGACATAAGCAACAAACAAACATAATGAAAATGACATATACTGATGGACACAGAAACAAACAAACAAACAAACATAATGAAAATGACATATACTGATGGACACAGAAAGAAACATAATGAAAATGACATATACTGATGGACACAGAAACAAACAAACAAAGATAATGACAAAGACAAGTGCTGATGGACATAGCAGCAAGCACACATAATGACAAAGACATGTACTGATGAACTTTGGACTTGTAATCTTGATGGACAGAAGGATTACTGTATTAAAATACAGATGTACACATCTGTTTAAAGCATCCACTGATTTTCTCGTTTCATTATTTTTCTTTATTCGCATTCAGTATACAGAATGCTTCACTCAGCATATATTCCATGAATTCTGTATTATTCATGAGTCAATGTAAGCTATCTTTGTAAACCTTTAAAAAACTTTATTGCCATGCATGTATATCCTTTCTGAGATACTATTAAGATTGATCGCTCCGGTGGTCTAGTGGTTAGAGTGTCCGCCGTGGAAGCGGGAGGTCGTGGGTTCGATCCCCGGCCAAGCCATACCAAAGACTTACACAAATGGTACTATTAGCTGCCTCGCTTGACGCTCAGCATTAAGAGGTTAGTGTTAGGACTGGTTGGCCTGGTGTCAGGATAATGTGACTGATGGTACATGTCTGCGGCATAATGCCCCAGTGTTAAACATCACTATAAACTGCCTCACTGCAGACATCGTAGCGATATGACTGAAAAATTGTTAATGTTACGTTAAACGTCCTAATCAAACAAACTACTGAGAGTGACATTTGCATGCATACATAATACGCACTAGGGCTGCATCGGATATTTAATCAACTGGTGAACCATAAAATATCAGCAGAACTTAAATTATTAGATTAGAAGATCATTGTTGAAAACCTTATATGAATCAAATATCTGTAAGCCAGATATTTAAACATATTTATACACCGGCATCACATTGAATTTCCTGTTATATATTTCATACACTTTGTACACTATACATTTTGACAGAGATGTGATCTATCTTTTCTGTACACAAGTGAAAAGGCACTATCTGAAACCAGGCTTTATTCCGAGTAGTTTCTGACATCAGCACTATTTGTGGGAAGAGAGAGAGAGAGAGAGAGAGAGAGAGAGAGAGAGAGAGAGAGAGAGAGAGAGAGAGAGAGAGATTATGAGGGCAGAATGTTTGCAGATTAAAAATACTTCTAAAAATCATTTTAGAACATACACAGTTCTAGATATAAATGGAAGTGCTTGCTTGAAAACATTAAAATAATATGGTTTTGAATATAAGAGTTTTTCTCCTTTTTTCTTGAGTGCTTTTACTAAACTGCAAGTTCCATACTGTTAACTATTGTACAATCAATTATTGATTATATTTACTCCTTTATTTTCATCTTTTCTATCTGTAAATTGACTCAGAACTACAAACTCTGATACTTGCAGACCATTAACTAAGGCAGGTGCTCTGATAATTAACAGAGTTTGATGTATCATTGGGCAACCAGAACCAGCAGATCTGCTTACTAACACAAAAGAGACAGCTCTGATTGACTGTAATTAACATGTAGAATGAAGATCGTCAGTTTTCTATGCAGCGTATTAATTATAATGAAATGAAAATAAAGTAAGGCATACCAGTAAACCGGCAATTAATGCTGCTGAAACAAATTAATCAAACAAGGTAACCATATGTTACTTGACATGGGCCAGAGAATAATAGCTAAAACAGCATATCTTTTAGTAAATCAGTCTCTAGAAAACATTGTGAACAAGAATTATCAAATAGAACATAAATTCAAATATAAGCGATCTTAACAATCAATTGCTGGCCTCATTGATAAGACATGGCATAAAAGAACTTTCGTTTCTATGATATCGACGTGGGCACTGTGAGCTGATAAAAATTAAGGGTAAATTATGCTTTCTTTGTGGTTTTAAGTATAAGTTCTTAACGTCTGTATTAAGGACTATAATATTATGGAAACTTCGACGCCATATTTTAGTAGATTATTTTTTTTCTTATTTTTTGGGGTTTTCTCAGCACATTTTAACACACGTGCATGAAAGACTTTTCCCAAAGACACGCCAAAGCTGTTGGCCCAGTTCTGACCTGAGTAAGTTTCGAACTGAGAATATTAAGATTAAGAATATAATTCCCTGTCAAGTGAGCTACTGAAACTCCCTTACTGGGTGAAAGTACATACGTACATACACACACACAAACACACACACACACACACATACATACATACATACATACATACATACATACATACATACATACATACATACATACATACATACAGACATACAGACAGACAGACAGACAGACAGACAGACACACATACATACGTACATACATGCACACAAACACATAGATTCCCATGCGCATTCAAAACAAACATATACATGTACTGTCAAATATAATGTAGACAGAATATTGTCAATTGTTTTTGCCTGGATTTTTAAAATAGCAAGTTCAAATAAAAAATGTTAAATAATGTGTAACATTAATGCAAGAGGCTGTAATGGACTGAACAATTAATAGGCTCACTTACATAACAATACATACACATGTATTTATATTTTATTTTTCTTCTCCAATTAGTCTTGCTTAATTATGATAAGATTTTTCCCCCAAGAAAAGTCTGAAACGTCTACACCAAAGTGACCGTCACAGTTATACAGGAACAACTGCATAATCACATAGCAACACACTTCTCTTTCTAGCAATTATAGCTAATTGGATTCCAGCAAACTGATTTTGATAGTGTTGAAATATACTAGCCTTCATGTCCTTCATGTCCTTGAGTCAAGTAATTAGGTCTCTCATAAAGGCAAGCTGATTTTGATAGTGTTGAATTATACTAGCCTTCATCTCCTTCATGTCATTGAGTCAAGTAATTAGGTCTCTCATAAGCTGATATCAATTGCCTGGTCATTTCTGAAACTTGAAGAAGTGAGGCTGTATGGCAAAATGGAGCCCAAACATAAGTTAGTGTGAGGGTGCAAATTTTAGTTGATTTATAAAAAGACACTAATTTGGACCAGAGAACAATAAATTAGATTTATGGGGACATGTGCTTGTTAAATCGCTAGGCTGCAATGATTTATAAGGCTTTTGGAGATGTGGTGGTTCTTAATTAAGATTTCATTTTTTTGTAACTGGTTCAGACGAGACTAACAGGAAAGTTAAGGTCAAATTTATATTGAACATATCGAAAATATCGAATTGAAATTCTCCAGGACAGGTGTTGGACAATCTAGAGGCCAGGCTAACTGCAAATTGTTATTAAAGGCAGTATATATTTTTAATTCTGATTGGTTACGCTAAATAAGAGGCATGTTTTTCACATATATTAAGAAAGACTTATCGGGAAATATAGCCAGTCCACGTGTTGCCGGCATGAGTAAAATTTAAGTAGTCTGACAGGAATTTGGAAGAAATTCTCTCTCTTAAAATCATTTTTTTTCGAGGGACAAGATGTCTGAAAGGTCGTCAGACACAATTTGAGAGGCAGATTAGGTGAAAGATTAAAGCACAATGGGAATAGCCCACAGAGTAACTGAATACCTGCTGTAGACATACCAAGAAACCTACTGAAGATATACCTTAGATATACGTATCTACGTAAGCAGCAGAGAGGGTGAACCCTACAACGTTTTGAGACAAAATTTGATTGAAATCCTAAAACGATCCTTCCTATAATCTCATTTTAACCAAAAAGAGGGTGAACCCTACAACGTTTTTAGACAAAATTTTGATTGAAATCTTAAAACGAGCCTTCCTACGATCTCATTTTAACCAAAAAAAATGTCTCAGGGGCAAACCCTACAACGTTTTTAGACAAAAAATTGATTGAAATTTTAACGAGCCTTCCCTACGAAATCTCATTTTAACTAAAAAAATGAAAACGGAGACTTTTACGATTTTTTAATTAATTTTGGTCGCAACTTGTTGTCATCCACCCTCTCTGCTGCTACAGGTTAACAAAAAATAATAAATGATTTGATCCAGTCTTTATGATGAAAGTCCTTAGGACGAAAATCATTTATGATTTCACAAACAGACTAATCGCTAACACCTCTTCTTGTAAATCAATCAGATTATTTGACTGGTCAGTGAGTTTGAAATTAATTCTGGTTAATGAATTATTATGGCATCGCATGTAGACAGGATTAATTGGGTTTTCAATAATTAGGAATCCTGGAGGAGCTGTTGGTGCAAACGAATAAAGAATATATCCCTGCTGAGCTTGATTTGATTGCTCTAGATTAATCTGATAGCTTCCTTCAATTACATCACATACTAAATTAAGCGCAATCACCGTTGAAATATTCACGTTGAACGGAGCGATATGCCTACCACCACCATCTGGATCATTATTATGTTTAAGGATTTTTATTTCCTGTGATGCTGTTTTTTTCCATGCATCATGAATTATTTTAAAACCAACATCGATGGTGTCACTGAGAAGTTTTTTTAGTTCCGGTACGTTATATCCCGGTAGTTTGAATGTCGGAATATCCTTCACGGGAAAATTATAGATTAATGCAAATTCTGTTCTCGATAAGGGATTATCGTCATCTAATATATCCTGAATAATTTTTAGGTTAAATGTTTCCATATCGTCGATAATTTTGTTGCATGTTTCTACGACGCTGATAAATTCATCTCGGGTGAGAGAGCCGGATTTAAGAGATATTAACAACAGCGAAAAATCATTATTCATTGCTGTGAAATTTTCATCGATTTTAAGATCGTCAGCAACAAGAAATTTCCCTCCCCCAACCATATCGTGAAAGATCTTAAAAAAATCTCTAGTGATTGTGCGATCTTGATAACTCTTTACTGGATTATCAGATTTTATCCTGTCGGTGATATAATCGGTTTTTTTTGGTTCTGGTAAATCAACGGTTTCTCCCCGGGGTGGTAATTCAGGCCATCCTAGTACGGTTCTAATAGAACTCTGATAGATATCTACGACGTATCCTTCTGTGCTTATTTCAATGGCAGATGATAGCGTCGGCTCATGAACTGTTATAGCGATTTTCGATTCTGTTCCAGTAATCGATTTTATTCTACGCGCGAATTCATTATTGATTTGTTCAATTTGGTATGATCCGGTTGGTATCGAAACGACATTCCAGTCTGGAGTCCCGTCGTCTTTATTCTTATTTGCAAACACCAGTGAATTATTCGGTTGTTGACCACCAAATGATTTTGATCTGATATTAGGCCAACTGTGGTATACTCGTAATTTTGCTAGCGCTATCTCCTTCACGGGACTGGGCTAGGGAAATTCACACTAAACTCGGGTTCCGTTGATGTTATTGATATCATACTTGTTTGTACTGGGTTCGTGTTCTCCACTATTTGTTGAAGTAATTCCATCGGTGTTGTCATCGTTGCTATACTGTTGTTGTCGCTCTAATTTTGACACCGCGGAATCATAAATACTGACCATCACTGAGAACTCACAATTTGGTATGGTTGAGATTATTGAGATCATTTTGGTTTTCGGGTTCGTGTTTTCCAATTCCATCGGTGTTGTCATTGTTATTATATTCATGTTGTCGCTCTAATTTCGATATCGCGGAATCAAAAATACTGACCATCGCTGAGAATTCACTATCTGATATAATCGTATTATCGAGTGACGATGATATCATCAATGATAATTGCGAGCATGCGGTTGATACAATATGAAATTGAAGTAAGTAATTCTGCAGTTTACTCTGGCTGCATGATGATATCTTTTTTGCTATCCCGGTTGATATACCCCCGATTGTAGCCACCGCAGAAATGCAAATTGGAACTACGACCGGGGCAATCATTGTAACCGATGCAAGTATTATTCCGGCGCCAGCGAGAACGCTTGACACCGAGTACATAGTAATATCAATTGCGGTGATTCTTCGTCGGTATTTTTTTATTTTTATTTGATACTCCTCAGTGAGGGTTTTGAGTCTAGTCTGAAATTCTCTGACCTGATAATAGCGACATTGCGTTGATGAAATCATTTTTATTTTAAAAACACTAGTGTTTTCAATTATTTGCCATCGTTAGCGGGAATTGCTAGTACTTCAGCCGGAAAAATGATCTACGAGTTCTATACACCAGGCTATTTTTGATCTAATGGTGGAGCTATCAACCGCGACGAATTGAAATTCTGGTGTTATGCCAGTCTCGATAATTAACGTCGCGACGCCACCAGAGTAGGTTCTATTATTATCAGTGATCAGATTAAATTGATGAATAGAAGCCCACGTTAACCTATAGATACCATCAACCTTCGCTTCCCCACCACGCGAGAGAAAGACGCTAGTTCTACTAGAATCGTCTATTGTCCAATCCATGATTCCATGATTGACCGTATACACGATATTTTTAATGCGCTTGTGCGGAGTCCTTACCTTTTCAAAATCTTCTATTAGTTTAGAAATATCGAGATAATTTGCCTTGATTTCATTTTCATTCATCATCCTTCCCGCGTCCTTGTTAAAAAAGAATAGCGATAGATAGTTTTTAATTTCAGCGAGAGTCATGCCAACCACAAGCGGGGTTCCAAAGAATTTATGTACGACATTTTTGCGAAAAGAATTATAACCTCGTATATGATCATCCAGCTCACGGCCGTGGGTGGTAATCTTGTTGTCTTGGGTGGTAATCATGCTGTCTTGGGCGGCAATCTTGTTGTCTTGGGTGGTAATCATGTTGTCGTGGACGGCAATCTTATTGTCATGGGTAGCAATCATGTTGTCGTGGGCGGCAATCTTATTGTCATGGGTAGCAATCGCGTCGGTGATTGTAGACACAAGTGCGCCTGGTTTAAGTTGTCCACTGTTGGAATATAGCGCAATAGAGTTTTCAGCGGCGTCGAGCTGCCGTATCAAAATGTCATTCAATGACACATCACTGCTTTTCAATTTACCCTGTTTGTCCTGAAATACAACTATTTCGTTCGGGTCAACATTTACTAAATTTAACGTCTCAGCGATTTCATCTTTGATTAGTTTTTTTTATATCCTTGACAGAATCAGGGGTTGCAGTGTCATCGGGTTTGGGTTTCAGAGGTCTTCCCCAAATATCAATCATGTTATTGTAAAACTCTTTCTCTCTCTAAAATCGTTTTTGACGACTTCGTTGAAAAATCTTCGATTTTCTCCAGCGATTACTAGTGTATTCATTCACGACAACATGTGGTGGTTTTCCGCTTGGGTTACTCAAGGAGTTAGAAATAGCGTTAAGGACATTTAATACTTCGCTGCCACATATTGGTGGGTCATTCATTTGTTGTGTTGGTAGCGTAGAATACCAAGTCTTCATTGGAAGGGTTTTTATATAACGCATAAACTCTTTTGGTGGGGCTAATCCATATGAATCAAAATAGACAATCCCACGTGGATCAATAGCGTATGCAACCCAGTGAGTTCCGGGTCCGGTGCTGTTATCTAAATTAATGATTCCGGTTTCAACGCTGTTTGGTTGATGTGGTAATTGATCTTTCATAAAAACACCTCTGAAATTTTTAATCGCTAGTTTTTTAGCAGCATCGAGTAAATCAAAATTGGACATGGGAACCATAGACTCTCCAATTAATAAACCGGTCCTAGTCTTAGACCCTTTCCGCTGTACCACGAATACGGGGTTCCTGGTAGTCTTAGACCCTTTCCCTTTTTTTTATATCCTTTCCCAGTTGCCTTCTTTAGTGCCATTCCTGCTGCAGTACCAACGGCTCCTAACGCTGCCGCTTTAGCCACCGCTGGGGCAGCCGCTGCAATCAACGCTGGTATCGCAGCTAACAACGGGAATATACCGCCTGTTTTAATCATATTTTTGATAGCAGCCGCAGAAAGAGTAATCTGAACACCCTTTTTTGCTACTAGTGCATCATTGAAATGTTTCACCTGACGAGTTGTCAGCGATAGTTTATTTGCACCACCAGTCATTTGGTTGGGTTTCAACGTGATTGTGGTTCCGCATTTTTTAGCTGATTCCGATTGCAATTTTTTTAATTGACCGGGAGTTAACGCAACACTAATATTACTATATGACATTATACATAATTGATTGATTCTAAATCGTTTACAATTTCAATTACATATTTTCCACTGGTGCATCTACCACTCTCATTCTTCCACCAATACCTTCAAGTAGCATTGATTTATCACTGAGAATGACAGCAACCGCTCTATAATCAGCAATAGCACCACGAGTCACATTAGCTCTAAAATGTATATCAACAACAGATTGTCTCATCAAATCGAGATGTTCCAGTGAGAAGTAATAGATTGGATACAGATTTTTAAAATCATATTGTGATATTTGCAAACCAGTATCCACATTTTGATCGCGTGCCATAAATGACAACAGACGATGATAAACTCGTGCAATATGATTTTCTGTGTAATTAAGTTGTATATCCTCGGATGGTTCCTGTTGGCCGTTTATTCTCAGTGAGACGTCTTTCACACCTAATTGATCAAATATCATATGACTGAAACGTTGATCGCCAACTCGTGCGTTATCTTGTAACGCAATAAATATATGACGTGGCGCAGAAACACCTTGTTTTGATGCTAGGTTCCAAGTGAATAACCCGTTGATATTTGATTGTTTAACATCTGTACTCACGGTTAGCCAACTCAACAACGACTTTCCTCCTTGGTCCATAAATGATAGTAATCGTTCTTCTGCGGTGATTGCTGGAGTCAACACTGGCATCCACAATGATATTTTTGTTAAATTGACTTTACCGGCATCAGCATTTGGATTTGCATTGTCTGCTGGAATCCTCCAGATTGCGTCACTATCATCACTCTTTCGTACAAGCGATACTGTATGCTTCGCTCCATAAATAACTTTTCGGACGTTTCTACAGAATCCAAATATATGATGCAGTGGAATCGCGCATGAAAATGATGTACGCGCTCCTTGCAACATTGAAATACGTGTTGCAGCTCCTAGATTGAAATTAACATCGTTGTTTATAATCATATCTTCGGCATCAATATTAGCGGTACCAGCATTATTCTTTGGTCGTCTTACAACAAATTGTTTTCCTCCAGCGGTATTTGTAGCATCTTTTGCAAACATCATAGAAGGTCCTGCTGATCTTGTATAATCATCAGAATATCTCGCTAACCCGATTATTGTTGTAGCCACATCAACATCGCGATCTATCGACTCGATTTCTTTTCCATCAATGAGATATCTAGCACTCTCAAATAGCGCCATGATACCATTATTGACAAACCCGACTTGAGTACCAGCTGGATACGGTGCTGGTACAGCAGGAGTATCATCAGCTGTTACAATTTCTCCTTCTAC
The DNA here is from genome assembly GCA_030141615.1 of Unio pictorum. NCBI lineage: Eukaryota > Metazoa > Mollusca > Bivalvia > Unionida > Unionidae > Unio > Unio pictorum. The sequence continues at coordinate 548,835 of JARLTB010000374.1, forward strand.
TTCAATAAACGCTTCACAGGGTAGAAAGTATTTACTGGTATCATGGACTTGAAGATCAATTCTTGCTCGACTATTTGAGTCTATGGCATGATAGGCGTAATATTGATAATCGCGTACAGAATCATCCTTGCCAACTGGGGCGTCTATATCAAACGCTGGATCATGTGACTTTTTGAACATTTTATTCTATTTATCAGAGTCTAAATCGCGATTTTCCATTTTCATTGTCGTAGTTTTTTAAAGCCACTTCCTGCTATCATATTTGCAATATTGCTTTGGTCGGGGGTTAAAACCATCGACGCTAATTTTTCATCTACTGCGTTATTTATAATTCTACTAACACTTGCAGGCATTTCCGCTGTAGACGGTAACGGTTTTGAAAATCCTTTGGATTTCATCCGTGATTTCACTAATGATGTTAATTTATTCTTCGCAGTTGAAAACGCTTTTCCAGCAAGATCTCCAACAGCACCAATACCCTTATCACGAATAACATCAATTGCTTTCATTCCTAATTGTTTAGCCAACGGCATCACTTTTGGAGCCATTCTCGCAAATAACCCTGCAATGGTATTACCTAAACCATCTCCGTAGTATGCTCTATAAACTGGAAACCGTGAATTAACTACATAGACGAGGGTTGGTTTATCATGATTGTAGTGTATGATCATTATTTGAAATCAGAAACAATTTTTCAATTGTTATTTATCTAATCGAATGACTTCGTCATCAGATTTTTCAATTCAGTCACTATGATACCCACTTTCCACTAACTCGCCAATGAAATCTCGATATGTGCTGATATCCATGATACCACCCTGAAATAATCGTCTACAGATATCAGCTGCTTCATTAATTATTTCTGGAGAGTTATTTCCAGCTCGGAACCCTCCTACAAGAACCTCTAATCGTGATATATCACTGAGAACACTACCAGGACATGAAACGCTAGCGTTTCCAACTAGACCACTCCCCAGAAATTTCTTCTCATCGTATGGCTGTCTTATTTGGAGTTGAAATTTTCTCTTGAAGTCTCTGTATTCCTTCATCCTTCTATCTAAACTCCCAGTATTTATTTCATACACTATATCAGCCCATTCATTATGTGACATTCTATAATCCGAATAATTGTCCGTGAAAAACTTCTCTTGTGAATCATAGCTGTTAGCAGCGAATTCACCTAAATTGTCTATATCCTCGTTGAGAATTTGTTGTTTAGCGCTCTCGGTAAATATAATTGATTTAGGTAGTCCACTAACTAGTTCTTCCTGAAATCCTTTAAATTTTCGTTTCGAAGCGGTTGATATATCCTGAGGAAGTGATTGCAAGGATTTTTTTGTTTGTTTAGTTCTTTTTGCTATTTTTTCTAACACAGGAATAAGACCCTCTTCTTTTCTTTTACCGTCAGGATCATCTCCCAGTATAGCACGCTCTATCTCCTTCGTTGCTGTGGTTACTGGTTTAAACAATTCTTCAGATCCCGCAGCAAAATCAGTCTGAAGACTCTGTCGTTGTTGTAGTTTATTCCGTACAGAGTCACGAATTGGTACAAATCTCTTAATTGCATCCAGTCGTTCACGAGCCAATCGGGTTGTTAATGCTTCATTGACCATTATTTGAAATCAGAAACAATGTTTCAATTGCAAAACAATTTTTCAATCCGACCTAACACCATCGTGGAAGTGTTAAGGGCGTTATCATTGATGTTGAAAGTGTCATAATTGCTATAAAAATAATTAATATCACACTTTCAACATTTTATGACATGTCGGATGAGTTTTAATACCACCGTGGAAGTGTTATGTCATCGTGAGACACCTTCTATCAGGTATGTGGAAAGTGTGGAAATCCTTATAAAAATAATTAATACCACACTTTCCACATTGTTGTTTTTATTGATCATCTGAACCGTCCATCAATTTTTATTCAGTGTGAAATATTTTCACTGATTTTGACATTGTCAATCAAAAAATGCTAAAAAAAATTAAAATCTCTATGAGGGACGGTCACAATCAAATAATGATAAATGGTCAATCAAAATTGTTCATTTTCTTGAATTAACGCCCGTAGGTTTCTAACTTTAGAATTAACCTCCTTTTTCAATTCGTATTCGTACCCCAATTCTTTTCGTATTCGTTCTACGATGGTATACAACGGAGCGAACACACTTACGTCACTGGAAAATGCGAGAGAGTCCCGAATAGAATTCTGAATTCTCTTGATGAGCGCATACTTCTTTGGTAGCATATACTTGTTAGTGCTAACTCCGTATTCTATATCCTTAAAATCAGACATGATTTGATCAGGATTTAACCCATCTGATAGTTCAATATCCCAACTTTTCAATTTTGAAATCTCGGATAAAATGCTATTCATGTTTTCAGAATTCATTATTCTATAATAATGATATATTTCTAAATGAAAAATATGACGCATTAGACATAACTAAATTTAACTTTTTGTCCCGTCCTTTTTGAAATAGCCGATCGATAAATCCCCTCTGCAACTCTTCGTACTGAGGGTCCACAAATATCGAAATGCCTACCGGCGCTGGTTATTGATTGAAATATTTTTTCTTCGTTAGTTATCGTATTCAAAGATTTCACAGGTCTCTTCCCAACCGTTTTGCATTTTCCAGTCTTCCCTCGTTTGGTATTCTCACTTTGAGTAACAGCCTGCAGATTTGATAAAGAATTATTCTTTGGATTAGAATCCTTGTGATCAATAACAAAATCATCCTCGATCAATCCATAAAAACATTCAAATGCGAAACGATGATTGAGATAAGTTTTCTTCCCAACAGTAAACATCAAGTACCCTTGATTATTCACAGAACCAACTGGTTTCTTCAGTCTACAGTGTCTTACAACACCATCACTGGATGCTTCATAATTTGTAATCAAGGGATGGTGTCTGAATTCTTGGTTCATTCGTATACATAATACTATTGTTTGTCTAATTCATTGTTTGGTTTAATGATTACATCACTGGAGAATCTTTCGATGTAGTCTTGAGGAGTTCTTATGATTTTGTCAGGGACGTTGTCAGTGTCAGGGACTTTTTCAGGGTCATAATTTCTGATTGATTGTCCATTTTTTATTCTTTCATCATAATAACGCTTCAACTCCCTGTATCGCTTACCACCGCAATTAAGACACAACTGAGATTTTCCCCTGACCCCAACCCCACATCGTATGCAGGGTAACGGGCCAAGGCTTCCACGTCGAAAGCTTTGCATATGATACCCACAAAACTCATTTCTGCATGATTTGTTACACGGGGTTACTGATCCAATCATAAGCCACTTGCAGTGATTCATTATATATAAATTCTTCATTTAAATGCTTGTTTTAATTATAGCATGAGGGAATTAAGGAGAACGCCTTCGAAAAATGCTGAATTCAATGCTGATAAGGAGTTTAAAAGATTATTGAAAATTAATCCTAAATTTAATCTCGATAAACCAAAAAAACGTCCAATAGACGGAAACATAAAAGAGTTTAAGAGATTATTAAAAATTAATCCTAAATTTAATCTCGATAAACCCAAAAAACGTAACAAAATTAATCTCAAACGTCCAAGAGACGGAAACATGAAAGAGTTTAAGAGATTATTAAAAATTAATCCTAAATTTAATCTCGATAAACCCAAAAAACGTAACAAAATTAATCTCAAACGTCCAAGAGACGGAAACATGAAAGAGTTTAAGAGATTATTAAAAATTAATCCTAAATTTAATCTCGATAAACCCAAAAAACGTCCAAGAGACGGAAACATGAAAGAGTTTAAGAGATTATTAAAAATTAATCCTAAATTTAATCTCGATAAACCAAAAAAAACGTCCAAGAGATTACCCTGGAAAGATGCTCAATTCAATCTCGATATAGTTTCTAATACACCAAAGAATACAATTCTTGATAAAGCCATGATTAGTAAAATCAGAGACTGTTTTAATGAATTCAAGCGTGATGGAGCATCTTATTGTTGGTCAACATTTCGAATTGATGGTGTTGTTGATGCTACCATGAATGATGAAAAAGCAGCAGTGATAATTTCACGTGTTGGGGGAAAAAGATATTTTTTCCGAATCAAATTCATTATCGAAGTCGATGGCAAATGGATTATTAGGGATAAATTCGAACCAATTCTCAAGAATAAAAAAGCTGTCATTGTGAGTAGAGATTCCAAACCAGGAATTCTAACCGGAATCGATAAGCCATACTACGAAAGATCTTATCCCGTAACAGCAATGGTTTATGGGATATATCCGTTAAATGATAAACCCGATATCGCAAAACTAGCTCCTATGAAATATTCGTCAGGGCTTAATTGTGTAGCAGAACGAATAATAGAACATTTCACAAATGCGTCCCGGGGAAATAAACTAACTGATCTGCGACGTAGGAAAATAACCGAGTGGGAACTGACAGTGAAACAGCATGGTGCAAAGATTTCTGATATAGCTAAATTAGAAACATCATTAAGATTTCCAATAACCGTTATGACGATAACCGGAGAGGTTTTATACGAACCGAAATATAACAAAAATGGAGCGCCAATACAGATTATTGATCATAACAAACACGCGTGGACACCTGCGGTAACAATATTTCCACGAGAACGAACCGTGAAATATATCCCTAAGGAGTTCGTCGGGGATGTTTTCTATGAAGAGAAATTATTCGATGCTATTCATGCGTTGTGTAAAGATGATCCTGTGTCAGTGTGGTTACTTAGAAGTGATGAAGATCCCGAAATAGGATTTGATCAATTTGTAAGACCAAATGGCGAATTATATCGCGTTGAAGAATTAGATAACAGAATGAGAAAAATCGCTAGTGATTTTTCACCGGAGAATTCCCATGAAAAACTACTCACGGATAGTTTTACTATTCCATCAGTGGTAGCTCACTTCGCAAGAGAAAAAAACTCATGGCGTCCAACACGAAGTGATTTTCTCGAGGATGTTAAATTGCGTTGCGTCGCATTTGGTCATGGAGGACTGTGGAATACGAAATACTCACGTGATGGTATGATTTCAATTGATATAGCCGCGTGTTATCCCGGAAGTTTTCTCGGGTATGGGGAATGTGCTGAGTACTTCAAACGATTTGGACACCCCACGCATGAAATGACTCGTGTTGCGATTAATGGACCATTGCCTGATTTTGATTTAACCGGATTCGCTCGTGTGATATCATTCGAATTAGCTACAGGGTTACATCCGTGTAGTTATGTTTGGCTCGGTAGACACCTATCTGAAAAACACTGGATGCCAATAGTGCTATTGAGATATATGATTGATTGTGGTATGCTAATATCGTTGATTGTTTCCGAGGCTATTATATGCTATCGAGCTCAGAAAGAAGTTTGGCTACCACAACCCGATCTAGATAGAATAATCAGCGAACAGCGAAAACAATTCCCTGATTTCAATGAAGAACAAATCATGAATCGGTCTAAGAAGTTATTTGAAATTAAAAAAGAACAAGCAAAAGATTTTGGACGAAGAATAATCGGTAAATTTACCCAGGGTGGACGATACGACAATGCAAAATATTCTTCGCGGTTGATCATAGACGTCGCTGAATACGATTTTATTGTAACGGATTTAATGAAACAGGGAAAACTTGTATCCCGTAAGGATGCTTTTCTATCCAATGGTGAGAAATTAGGTACGGTTGTTACCTACTGTGATGGATATAATTCCCAGTATACACATTTGAGAAGTTCAATGCTAGCCTATGCTTCTATTAATCTATTTTCGATGATAAATAGATTTCCTAATACCGCGGTTAGAGTGGCCACTGATTCGATGTATATACACAATAAGTACAAATCAGCTGTAGCGGCATTCACAGATCCCGAAGAAAATTGGGGGCGTTGGCGATTTAAAAAGGAGATGCTACATGAGTATTGTGAATCGGCAGACGTTGCCATGGATGATAAATATCTTTGTTGTAACCGTATTGAAATTCAATCAGAATTTTCTAATGCACCACCGGTATCTGATCCAGTATGTAGATACAAGACAGTTTATTTAAACGGTTGTGGTGGGTCAGGAAAGACAACTCGTGCAATTGAATTATTTCGTCGGTCAACCATGATTGTGTTAACACCGACTCACAGACTCGCCAGAGAGATGATACAGCGAGGGGTAAATGCCTGTACTTATCATAGTTTCTTTCGATGGAAGGGTGACAAATGGACTCCTGAGCGTATGGGTGATAAATTCATTCCTGAAATCATAATTTGGGATGAAATATGCACAGTGTCATTAGATGTATTACAAACATTTCTCGAGTGGTTGTTAAACAAAAACACAAAAGTCGTCATGTGCGGTGATCACGGCCAACCACCACCATTTGTCGGTGCATCTCCACATGAATGGCTAAGGGGTTTTGTAGACTATTATGAAGAAATTACCACTGATTATAGATCAATTGATGAACGATTACGAGAATTCAAAGCGCTAATTAGATTACAACCGGATATAATCCAATGCGAAATAGCGCGTGAAGTGATTTCAGAAACTCCAATGAATGATTTCTGGGAAACATGGAGACCAAATGATTTGATAATTGCAAGTAGAAAAATAGTCAGGGACACACTTCAGATGAAGTTATTTGAATTGCATAAAGAAAAATTTGCAACGCTTCCAGTACCCCTTTGTTATAGGCCATCGGATACACGAAAACAGAATATTGAAGTTGATATTCCAGGACAGAGTGAAAAACAAATTCTCGTATTAAATGATATTGTGCTGGTTGATATCAATGTCGTTGAAGATGCATTGCGTGCTAATAAATCCCCCGTGGACGCTAGGATACGCAGCAACAATACATTCTTCACAGGGATTGACTATATCGGATACAATTGTTTGGATGGTGGATAATCACATCGAATGGTCGAATTTAGTCTATCTCGCAGTATCCAGAGTACGAAGAATAAATCAGCTTCGAAGAATTGTTTTCGATGATAATGACACAACAATGGATGATTTTGATGTTAAAATTATTGATAAAAAACTCTCCGGTTACAAACAACAGGACAAAAAAAAACAACGAGAATTTGATATTGATGCTAAATTAATAATCACTTTGAAGAAACAACAGAATAATCACTGCGCGAGTTGCAATTGTATAATGCGTTGGCAGTATTCGGATAAGGATCCTCGCCAATTCACCGTAGACAGAAAAAATAACAATCTCGGTCATGTCAGAAACAATGTGATGTTGACTTGTCTTGAGTGCAATAGACGCAACGGTGCTAGTTAAGACCATGCGGTGGCAATTGAGTATCCTCGGGAATTACCTGTAGTTGTTGTCGAGTAAATCCTCGTTGAGGGGCAGTTGAATCCAGTTTATAGACTGGAGGTCTACCCGTAGATCGTGTTATACTAGATATCTTGTGTGCAGTAACACTCCAAATAGGATCAGTAGCCCTTTTTCTACCCCCTTCAAGCTCTCCTGGTTCGTATAAGTACCTAACAGTGACATTACTACCAAGAATTGGTTCTTTGAAATCTTTTTGTGGTTGTACGGGTATTGACTTCTTTTTAATCGCGTTGATAGGTTTCATGTTGATTGTTCTAGTAATCTCGTTATTCAGTGCAGTAATCACAGATGGTAATCTTTTAACCCATTCACGGGATCTTTTTTCTTGGATGAATTCTTTTGCGTATTGATATCCAAATAACCGCTCAGCAATCGTCCGATTAAATCGTTCTACAATGGCCTGATCGCGATGTAGCGCAGTATGCCCTCGTCGTATGGTGACATTATGATGTTTCATTGTAGATAACACTGCACCCTGAAATTCCTTGCCAGGATCAACCTGCAATAGATTTGGCCAGTGCAGAGGACCTCGTCGATAAATCCTTTCAAATGCAGAAGCGACTTCAGTGGCTGATTTTGTTTTTAACGGTTCTGCTTCTTTGTATCGACTTGCAATATCAACTACGGTTAAAGCGTATTTGTAACCACGATCATGTGGCAGAAATAATATATCAGCCTGATGAACTTCATTAGGAGCGGTCACATCAAAATGCGAGAATTGAATTTGTTTAGGCGCTGGTAGATAAATTTGCCATAGTGCCTGTTTGGATAACCAATTAGCCGCAGTGGTTTTTTTCACTTTTGCAGCGCTAGCGAGTTTATGGACTGCTGATTTACCCCTCCAGTATCCTCTTGGGGAATAATAAATTGATTCCATATTATTAATTACCGGCACCTAACATCAATTTACTTTTCATAGCCGATTTTATTAAAAAGGAAGCCAATTTTTCTTTGAAGGATTTATCAGGAATAGCATTTAACGCATGAATTAATTTCACATCTGCGAGATGCCTGTGTTGCAAATTGCTGCTTTTATAAGCAACATCATGAAGGTGACAGGCCTTATCAATGGCGTTTATTGGTTCTTCACCGGGTCGGGGCTGATTTTGATTATTGAGTCTGATATCAAGTCTGGTTCCCGGTCCACAGTAGCTATATCCTGGAAGGTGCTTTTCTCCGGGGTACTTTGCCCATGGGGTTCCAGGGAGCTTTGCCAATTTGGCTGCGATATCACCTCCTCGTTTTTTTAAAAATCAGATCTCATAGACACAAATCTAAATTTCTTTGTACCACATGTTGCACATCTACCAGTAAGTGCTGATCTGTTATTTTTAGTTGTAACCGTCGTCACATCATTTGTGCTAGTACGCGTTTTACACTTCACACAATATAGATCCATAATTTATGTATAGAGATATGGATATAATTGATTTTTCAGCGACTAAAACAAGGGAACCAGTTAAGCATCATGCAGCGCTACCAAACTCTATCCGGATGATTATAATCGGGCCATCTGGATCCGGTAAAACGCAATTGTTACTCAATTTAATAATGAGATGGATGAAGTGGGATAGGTTGTATTTAATTGCCCCTAGCGTAGATGATCAACGATGTTATGAAGTGCTAAAAGATTTTAACGACAGCGCGGTAGAAAAATCCGGCGAGGGTATTATTGAGTTTATAACCGATATCGATGAAGCACCGAGTATTGATGATATTGATGGAGATATTAACAATTTAGTCGTATACGACGATATAATGTTGGATAAACAAAAAAATCCTGCTAGGATCTTTTCCAGAGGCAGGCATAAAAACACTGACGTGATATATGTCACTCAACGCTACACTCAGGTTCCAAAAGTCATCAGAGATAACTGCAATATTCTTGCTGTATTCAACGGAGTTGATACTCATACTCTTAGAAATATTTGGCAGACATGGTGTTCTGATATGGACTTCAATCAATTTCGAGATTTCTTTAGTCATGCTCAGTCGACTCCGCACGGATTCGCAACAATAAATTTGCATGATCCTCGGACACGATATCGTATCGGACTGGATCAAATATTCGGTTAAAATCATTTATTATTTTTTGTTAACCTGTAGCAGCAGAGAGGGTGGATGACAACAAGTTGCGACCAAAATTAATTAAAAAAATCGTAAAAGTCTCCGTTTTCATTTTTTTAGTTAAAATGAGATTTCGTAGGGAAGGCTCGTTAAAATTTCAATCAATTTTTTGTCTAAAAACGTTGTAGGGTTTGCCCCTGAGACATTTTTTTTGGTTAAAATGAGATCGTAGGAAGGCTCGTTTTAAGATTTCAATCAAAATTTTGTCTAAAAACGTTGTAGGGTTCACCCTCTTTTTGGTTAAAATGAGATTATAGGAAGGATCGTTTTAGGATTTCAATCAAATTTTGTCTCAAAACGTTGTAGGGATCACCCTCTCTGCTGCTACGTACTCCCACCTTCACTTATCCACACAAAGTTGGAGGGACAACAGGCGAGACAAAATTGAGAGTTTGGGAGAAGGAAAGAGTGAAATTGAAAAGTACAGAAGAACAATGCTGTGAAGTTGAATCGAACTGCACAAAAAAGGTTATGAAAGTGCACAAGGCAATGACTTCGATCGTTCACTCATTTCTATGATGAACTGATTCTATCTTTTAAACAGTTCGGCTTTTTGTATCATTACATTTGTGTTTTAAATTCATTGAATGTTTTATTACAAAAAAAGTGTATTTTCCTAATGTAATGTATTCTCACAGTTGTTTCTGAAATTGAATACATTGTTTTTATTTCATTATGTTCTATATATCTGCTGAAATATCTATTTATTCCACACTTTCTATTAATATTACTCGATCCAGGCAAATAACATCGAGAGCGATCATCCTCATGACAACGAGAACCAAATAAGGAGGAGGGGGCACATTGTAAGAAGGTACAATTAAACATCACAATCACCACCAACACAACTCCCCCCTCCCCCCGCTCCACACTTGGAGATAAAAGACAATGTTTTGTTTTCAAAGACATCTTTTTTATGACAAGAAAAGAAGATACTACATAGATCTGCAGGAACAGTCATTTGAAGGTATATTTTCCATCTTGTGATTTTGAATCTATTGTTTAAAAGGTTTCATTTAATTTATGAGCTTGATTATTTTATCTTTTGTTTTGTATAATCTTTATATGAAGTAATTTACAACAATACAATTGAAATCCAACAGGCCAACATAAATTAATTATTTTATTTCAAATCATTTGACAAATGATGATGAATATTGTGTATGTAGTAGATTGTCCATGTCAAATTCATTAGCTTTTTAAACATAACTCTAATCAGTATATTTTATTAGCGATATCAATTATGTATGAATAAATGTACTACTGATTATAACTGGGCTTCAAATCGTGCTTGAAATCAATAATGTCATTGTAGATAAAAGTAAATACGCTTTTAGCATTTTAAATATGAATTTGCTGCCTTGTGACTGTATTAACACAATAAGAGGCCAAAGAAGACCTCCTAAAACTCATTTTGTCTTATTTTAGTCTTAAAAAAACAAATAATAGCATAGTCTGGGTAATGTGACATGAATTATATTAACCATTTGATCCTTATGAAAGCCGCACAGTTTTAAGAGATGATTTTAGAAGCCCAATCTTGGTAGAAAATTCATTGTAAATCCAATCTGAAATACTCCTACCACAGTTTTATTCACATTGGATGTATTTGAGATGAATTAGACAAAACAATTTCTTACATATGTTACGAATACCAGATATTACAGAATCTGCATTCGTATTATTAAAATATGTTTAAGGGACCATTTATCTTGTTCTATATGCTATAAAGTATATGTTTATCAGAAGTCACATGCTTGATATTATATTCAGAGTTGCCTTGCAGCTTGTTTTCGTATTATTAGGAACCTATTCATTTTTATTTTCTGTTTCATTGAAGGAAGGAAATGGATCAAGAGTGATGTCCGGTCTAATACATCAACATAATATTTTATTGGGCCATTTTTCCAAATAAACCACCTGTACATCATGTGAAGCACCAACATAATTAGTGCAAACCAATGACTTAATATACAACACAATCGTAATGTCAAAATAAATTAATATAAATGACAAAGAGATTATATAGTATATCCGTTATATGTTACATATATTTTCTGGACGTGTTACAATAGGTAAAATTTTTATGGAAAAGAAAGTGGAAACTGAAATAAGACATTTTTTGAAAATATGGCTGACAGTTGACATGTGAAACACAACTGCCAAATGGTTATTAACTATATGACACAAAGCAGATTGGATTTGAAAGATGTGTGTGATTGCCTTACCTTTGGAGAGTTTGATTCTTGCAAGACATCACTTTTTGAGAACTTTTTTTAAAACTATTTTAAACACTATTTCAATCTTTAATGATAAAATCTTATATCAATTTTTTATACCAAATACAATGTTGGCTTTCTCTATTGAGAGGCTACGCGTAAGCTAGAATCAGAATGAAACATTCTACATAATTATCATGATTTTTTATCTATGCTAGGCTGATCTCAGCATTAGAGTGTATTCTGGGTTGATCTCAGCATTAGAGTGTATTCTTGGCTGACCCAAGCATTAGAGTGTATTATGGCTGATCCAAGCATTAGAACATTAGAATGTATTCTGGGCTGATCTTAGCATTAGAGTGTATTCTGGGCTGATCCGAGCATTAGAACATTAGAATGTATTCTGGGCTGATCTTAGCATTAGAGTGTATTCTGGGTTGATCCAAACATTAAAGTGTATTATGGCTGATCCAAGCATTAGAGTGTAATCTGTGCTGATCCCTGCATTAGAGTGTATTCTGGGCTGATCTCAGAATTAGAGTGTATTATAGGCTGATCTCAGCATTATAGTGTATTCTTGGCTGACCCAAGCATTAGAGTGTATTGTGGCTGATCCAAGCATTAGAACATTAGAATGTATTCTGGGTTGATCTTAGCATTAGAGTGTATTCTGGGCTGATCCGAGCATTAGAACATTAGAATGTATTCTGGGCTGATCTTAGCATTAGAGTGTATTCTGGGCTGATCCGAGCATTAGAACATTAGAATGTATTCTGGGCTGATCTTAGCATTAGAGTGTATTCTGGGTTGATCCAAACATTAAAGTGTATTATGGCTGATCCAAGCATTAGAGTGTAATCTGTGCTGATCCCTGCATTAGAGTGTATTCTGGGCTGATCTCAGAATTAGAGTGTATTCTGGGCTGATCTCAGCATTAGAGTCTATTCTGGGTTGATCTCAGCTTATCTTTGCCAGGCTGATCCCAGCAGGCCCGCACCTGGGGGGAGGGCAACCATGGCACTTGTCAGGGGCCAGAGCTAGATAGGCACATATTCGCACATATTTGAAACACGAAAGGGGCCCGAACTCTGTCAGCTGCCTGGGGCCCAGAATTTCCTAGGTGCGGGCCTGATCCCAGCATAAAGAAAGTAATCTAATCTTAAATTACATGCATGCTAATCACCTGAGCTGATTCCAGCTAGGCAATATAGTAATATTCTCACATTTATATGTGTATGGTTGTATCTTCCACTTTAGAAAACCAGTGCAATAGTGCTCATGCTTTTCATCTGATCTTTAGCAGGACTTCAGAATATATTGTCAATTTGTTGGGAGGATAGTATACACAAAATATCAAACACTTCCTTGTTCGCATCATCACTTGAATTTTTCTCCCCCAATGACAAAATTAAACATCATGTGCGACATATTTACATATTAAATTGGGCATTGGTAAAGTCTCACAAACATGTCTTACATTGCTCGGCCACGCAGCCACACGAAAATCTCATATATAGTCCAAATCTGAGATGAAAATAGCTCATAGTTGAATCAAGAATTATGTTGTTACTATTTGTCTGTCTTAATTAATCTAATTAATAAAAGTGGACTTCATCTTGTGATTTGTTGATATCTGTATCATTGCACTAACTATATTCAGTACACAATTCAGACACTGTGTATTGCAATTACTATAGCCATTTTAACTACTGGTATTGTTCTTTGAAATCTGAAATGCTTTTAAATGTCACTGAACGTTTACACTGAATATTTTAGTGTAAGTCTAACTTTTTATGCTCTGCGTTAAGATAAGGAAATTTTAAGTGGTTGTTTTGCAGTTTGAAAGTTACAGCAGTATTCACAGTAAGCATTTTAGACCTGGCCTACCCCTTAGCACAGAAATATGAGAAAAAGAATCTATCATTGTGCTTTAGTGTATGATTGACAAATTCCTTCATTATGATTACAAATATGCATTAAACGCTCATCACATCCATTTGTATGACATACAATTCTAAGCTTAGAATGGAATTTTCCAATTCTACGGAAATTCATCTGATGGGTTATATCATTAGTACATTGAGCAACGAGATTGGCTATGGTGACTTGGAAAAATAGTCAAATTTGATAATCAGTAGAGTAATGCTCATGTGTGTGTGTGTGTGTGTGTGTGTGTGTGTGTGTGTGTGTGTGTGATTTGGATCATTAATTTAGATTTAACAACTTTTCAGTCATATCGCTATGATATCTGTGTGGAACTTTATTGTAATGTCTAGCACTGGGGTATCATGCCGCAGACATATAACGTTATATCCTGTGTGTTTATCCTGACACCAGGTCCAACAGTCTTAACACTAACCTCGTAATGCTGAGTGGTCTCAATGGACAATTGTTTTGGCAAATTTTTGTCCGACAATGACCTATAGCAGAAAAAATAATAATATTACATTAAAGACACAAATACAAATGAACTAATGCTTTTTGTTGAAATGATGCTTGTAAGATTCTGACTGTGGAATTAAAATTAATTCCTCATGCAACTAGTAGCTTTTATACTGAATCAACACTGCCCCCAACCCCTCTTTTTCACATTCAATTTTTACACAAAAGGGGTATTTTTAATATTTTCCTGTGACATGAGAGCTCAAAGAATCAGTATGTGCCTCATACATGAATAAAGTTCACTAGTACGGTAGCAAATTAGCATACTAATCATCACCCTCAACCATCTAGATTTTTAGATATTTACCTCTGTAGCAGACACATGTAAATACGCAAGCCAAGTCCGCGGCTCATTTGAAGCCCAAGTTATGCATTTGATCTCCTATGCTAGTCTAACTGTGACAGGCAGTCACCAACAAGTCAACCAGTTTCCAAGCCTAACTAAAAGTAAATCTAAACCACATTACAGATTTAGCTTATGTGTGAACTGAAAATTGCTAGGATGGTGATAATTAGGCCCATGCCTTCTACCTTAAATTGTCAAAATGCGAAACTATCCAAAGAGACCTGAGTGCCTAGCGAGGCAGCTGTTAGTAAGTTTCTAAATATAGCCATTCTGACAAGACAAACCGTCGTAATGGCGTTCAGTCTTCTTTTCTATGCTATTATTCGTATTAGTGTTCTTGCTGAAAACCATGTAACAGGCGTTAAATTTGTTCATCTGAATATAGATGTGCATTCCAATATTTAGTTACATTGGTAGTTAAGATTGCAGACTGCATAAATCATATAATCAAATTTGATTAATCTTCTAAATCAGTATAATACACCAATTCCTTGTGTTTCATCACCGACAGATATACCTTGAATATTTTGAGATGAAAATTCCAAGGAAACATCGAGCCCCAACCCCCACCCTCACCCCCAAAAAATAATGTCGATGAAGTATTTGTCAGGTTACTCGCGGGTTAAAACGTTATTGGTATAGTATGTATAAGCCCCAATTGTTCAAGGATAAGTGTTAAGTCCCACTTTGTCAAGGGGTATTGTACAAAACAAAATAATATTAACTATAACCCACTCCCTTTTGATACTCGTTATCTCAGAGATGACCGCCCTCGATATAATTGCCCGGTTCGATTATGAGAATTGATAGGGTATACTAAGCAGGTATATTGAACAAACAGCTACGAGCCCACGTAAACATAAACAAACAATTTAATCAATTACATACACAATTATGAAACTTCCTTTCATTAGGAATACACGCTGTTTAGAAATACAACTTTCACCAAATTACAATAAGATTTGAAATAGATTTAAACAAATTAGCCGATCTATTACTGATAGTTTTAAATCATCATAAGATTGAGTGGTATAATCGAAGTCAATGCCGTGTTCGATTTTCATGACCTGCTATTCATCGATCCCGTCATTGTTCAATTCAATGTTGGCTCTAGAAGAACCTTTCTCTCTAGATAATCTGCACCCGTGGATGTTCCCGCTCGATTCCGGACTTGTCCACTGTATCATGCGTTCACTATAATTTCCGTTTCCCGATTCCTTTTCCAAAGTGTGCGTCGTAATTTACGTAACTTCACGACCTTCGAAAAAAATTTATGCAACCTAAGTCTCTCGTTACAATGGTTCGAGTTAAGACTTTCGATTATTCTTGGTTCGAAAAATCAGATATTTCTATCAGTAATAACAACTTTACGGCTAGTAATTAACTACACATGTCCTCAAATGATTGTAGTTACACAAATTGCGAATCATACATCGAGGCTTTGAATTCGGGCCCCATAATTTACACAGCACATAAATTGAATACACTATCGCTAAATCATCTATGAAATCACCATTCGGTGAATTCACATGTATTCTCGTAACCCATTACTAATGTAATAAATTAAATTCTTAGAACAAAATCATTATGCAAACAAGAATTAACGTAACACTTCCTATTCATAACTCAGCATAGTGTTTTACGACATAAATTAACACTACGTCATTCTTAACTAAGGATTAAGGTAAGAATTCCAATTCATAATTCAAAAGCACATTATTATACAAATATATCAAATGAAATAAATTATACAAATGTATCAAATGAAATCATGCAGACCTGTAACTAAAGCAAACATCATATAAACTACATAACAATATATAAAGAATTGTGACAGTACCTTTGTGTTTTTGGTGTGTCCCTTTTTTAGTTTGGCTGGTTTTTCAGGACCACGATTTCTTAACGGACGTATTTCTCTCAAATAACGTCCGGAGCCTTACTAAATAATTCTATCTCAGGTTCTCTCTCACAGAGCAATTTTAAGACTAATTTCTGATTTCGCTAGGCCGATATTATGTTCAACGAATTTTCGTGTGAAAACACACCCCTTTTTTAACGGTGACCAATCAGAATCATATGTATTTCTCCGGCTTTTCTCTAAAAGTCGCTTACATAATGATCAATATGACATGCTTGTTTTAAGTAAAAAAAATCTCTGCGTTTTCTCAATTCTGACACTTTTCGTGAGAAACGAAACTTTCAAATGTCGCTAGCAGTCAGTCTGATTGCTGAGTAAACAAGGTTTAATTAGTACAACGGTCGCACTCTACTATACAGACCCCCTTTGACACGGCGTGTCTCCATAAATCTAACTAAGGGTTAACTGGCCTCACCTAATGTTTAATTAATATATCTCCTGAAATTTGCCCCTTCACAGTATTTTTATATGTGATTCGTGTTTTAACATATAAATAGAGAGGGATGTATGTAGGAAAGGGATTATTTTCTATATCTTGTAAAGCTCATAAAATTACGCTTTGCGTAGTGATATTATGCGCATGTAGAATATAGAAAATGTTGCATATCTGTTCCAAAAGTTTAAAAACAATGTATTAATGGTTGTTTTGGGGTAGTTTTGTAGTATGTATTAGTGATTGTATTAACATTTTTAAATTCACATAATGCATTATTTTATAATGCATAATGATGCATAGTGTTAATTGGTAACAAAGTTAAGAAAAAATGAGAAACTGTATGTGTTTATTTCAAGGTCTGTTTTACAAACAAATCATAGTCTTCAATGACAGTTTAGAACATAAAGAAATGCATTATGTTCATTAGAGTTATGAAAAAAGCAACAATTGTTTATTATATTTTTATACTAGGCGGATGATATATTTTCTTAATTTCTAAGATATATACAATTACATTTTGTCGGGAAGTATAATTGTATGTATGTATTGATGGAAACAGCAATAAAAAAAAATGTTGTCCCTAATGACGACAGCCACCCTTAAAATGATACACATTTTACACACAAAAACTGACCAAAAAGGAAACAAAATAGATATAAATGAATATTGCTTGTTTCAACACCATTATTTGGGACACACACACACGCGCGCATTTATATATATATATATATATATATATATATATATATATATATATATATATATATATATATATATATATATAGAGAGAGAGAGAGAGAGAGAGAGAGAGAGAGAGAGAGAGAGTCTCTTCTATGTTCACAAAGAACAGCTGTACTCAGTGTAGATTGAAATTGATAACAATGCAAAAGGATGACAAGAAATAAAATTACAAGATTATTACTGTACACACTCATGTATTATAGTAGATTATATCAAAACATTACATAGTGAGGTAAAGGCAAATAAAAACAATTTTAGTTTTCCCTATATATCGTAAATTACGACATGTTTCTACGCATTTTGTAACCAACTGAAGTTGATGCTACCATCCAAGGAGTAAATCATGGATGACATGTAACATGCTGCAGATGAATGATGATAAAACTGAGGCCATTCTGATCACAACACAATGACTTTCTCATTCACATCCTTTACCTCAAACAATAAAGAGCAGCAACACCAACATCAAATTCACGCAGTCAGTACAAAATCAAGGTGTTACTCTGGACAGTACTCTCACATTGCACCAACATGCTTGAACATATACAAGGCTGTATATCTTGAGCTGAGACGCATCAGCTTTATTAGTAAATATCTTTCAGCTGATGCCATTAAAACACGTCTGTGTTCATTTGTATTTTCAAGACTATTGTAACTTAATTTTGTCTGGTTCGCCTCAATATCTACTCCAGAATCTTCACAAAGTTCAAATCACAGCTGCTCTGATCATCTTTAGAATACTCGATCAGATCACACCTCCCCCGCTGCGTTGTACTACACAATGGTTATCCATTCTATCCAGAATCAAACAAAAAAATTGTTCTCTCTGCTACGCTTCAGTGGCAGACTCTAGTCCAGCATACCTATCCGACCTCACTCATCTGTATACACTAGCAAGATACCTACGCTTTTCTTCTGACAATTGTATACTCATTGTACTTACTATGAAAAAGAAACCATATGTACAACGTTCTTTTACATACCAGAGCCCAGAAACGTAGAATGAATTTCCCATTGAAATTAGACACAAACATACAGGGATCCCTTGCAAGAGTGTTCTTAAAACTCACCTATTCCGACTGCAAGAACAAACTTAAAGACCTAAAAATGTTTCCTACCTTAAATATTGTCAACATTTTTAGTGTTCCAATTTCATTTTGTTGTTTTTTTTGGTCTGTTTGTTGTTGTTGTTGTTATTCTTGTATTAATACCATTATAGATATTGTAAAGCTCAGAGATTCTAAAAATTAGGCGCTATTTAAAGTCGTCACTATTATTAATAGTAATATATATCAGTGCTTGGTCCGAAAATAATATGGCGGCAGCCGGGTACAGTGATGTTGTAGTCTATTTTTAGCAAAACGTTATATTGTTACTACATCAGGTTTTAAAGCTCAAAATAAAAGTGCCTGGAAGTAGGATAATATTATTATATAACTTGGGGTATATCTATGTAGTAGTGGTACTACATCAGGTCTTGGAGATCACAAAATCAGTGCCTGGAAAGAGAGCCGGGAGGAAGGCGAACCAAAAACATCCTCAGCAAGCATCAGCATACACCTGCAGCAAGTGCAACAGAGACTGTCACTCAAGGGTCGGACTCTTCAGCCACTCGCGAAGGTGCCGATAGGACACCCAAATCGGAAGCTACACCATCGTCTCTCGAAGACGGACGGATGCCGACGATATATTGTTACGATAGTAAAATTCCTTTATAAAGGACAAGCAAGCAATTCCTTTTATATTCTGACAACCCTTATATACTATCGGGAACAATGCATGTGCGATATGGTACGATGCAGATACGATAGGGTACAATGCATATACGATAGGGTACAATGCATATACGATAGGGTACAACGCATATACGATAGAGTACAATGCATATACGATACGGTACAATGCATTTAGGATAATGTACAATGCATGTACGATAGTGTACAACACATAGGATAAGGTACAACGCATATACGATAGGGTACAACGCATATACGACAGGATACAAAACAAAACGGCAGGGTATAACGCATAGGTACAACGCATATACGATAGGTACAATGCATAAACGATATGGTACGACGCATATATGATAGGATACAACGCATATACGCTAAGATACAATGCATGTTCGATAGGGTACAACGCGTATACGATAGGGTACAACGCATATACGATAGGGTACAATGCATTTACGATAGGGTACAATGCATATATGTTTGGGTTAAAATGCATTCCGACGTATCTGTGCATTTAAGTTTCTGACGTACTTGGCAAATATAAGATCACTGTATCCATGTAACTATAACATTTTTAAAAGTTTTGTCATACGTGTTGCGCCTTTAATTATATGCTTACATTCAAGATACAAAATCCACGAACTAGTTTTTAATCAAAGGCATCCCCTTGACATCTGAAACTTATGCTGTGTTGGACGAATGAGCACATGCGGAAAAGAAAACTGTATTTGCACCATTTGATCAATCATTCGCAAAGCACGCGGAGTTAGAGAATAGGTGGTATGATATCATCGATAAAAATAGACCTAGGTCAGGTATACTGTCCGGGTAAACCAATCTTCTATTATTTCAACCTTCTCTTCAGTCAGGTTTTGTAGATAGCCTACTATTTTCGAACATACTTTGTATTTATGTTGTGTGTATTGAATAAGCCATTATTCTGTTGCAGTCAGCCTTTCCTGTGAGCAGTTGAGAACGACATAAGAAACAATATTACGTGTTCGTTTCTTTCACTAGCAAACCAGTGACATAAATACTGATATCTTATATCAAAGATCAAATAAAAATATGTATAGATCCTGTTAATTAGAGGTTGACACGCGACTAATTAGTAGATATTATTATGAGCGGGACCCTCAGCATGTTGTCAATGTTTTCATCACTACGTGTTTACCAGGAGACTGACAAATATCTAAACATGTGCCCGATGTTTTTTTTATTTCCAGGTTGCGTTCAAAATTAAACTTTCTAAAAAAAAAGCATCTCATTTTTACGTTTTTAATGAAATGAGGGTAGCATGCGGATGCCTTTTGGCAAAAAACTTTATTCGCACTCAAAAAATGATTTCTGTAATAGGCATTAATTAAGATTGATTAAACCTATGTGCTTGAACATCAAAGCACATGAGTTTAACTTCAAACAAATCATTCCTTTTTTTACTTTATCTACAATTCCCATAAAATATAAATGTGCGCATCACGATTTGTCCTGTAAATCTTGTGCAGGCACTACTCAGCACAAATATACAAAAGTTGCTGGAAGTGAATTTATTTTTCATCTAGGCAAAGAATATTTGAGGCATATCTTCACGTTTTGCTGCATAGTTGATTACTATTTATTAAAAGCATCTTTCGGTAACGACCATATAATCGTCTATTTATGCAAAAGTGAAATATCAAAGTATCATAATATAAGAGAAGTTACCCAACATGTTACAACTGTTCAAATACTTGCCAAATAAAAATATCGACTGCTCTATCAATCTGAACGGAGTCATTTCATTTGAGACATACAATACTGAACATTCGCGCGCATGCGCGTGTGTGCGTGCGTGCGTGTATGTGTATAATTGAGTCTCTAAACAGGAAACGTCTTGTGTAAGTCTGAAAAATATTTCAGTTGTATGCAAATCTATGCTTCGTATATAACATATATATATATATATATATATATATATATATATATATATATATATATATATATATATATATATATACATATATATATATATTAGGATGTCCCCCCCCAAAAAAAAATTTAAATTCAAAGTCTCACCCTCCAGAAAGTTTCTTTGTGATCATCTGATGCTATTTAAAAAAAATTCATAACTTTTTAAGAACATTTAGGGGTCCCTCAAGAACCCCAAATTTCCATGAAAATCTTCAAAACGGCATGAAATGTGACGATTTTATGTTAAGTATTATTAACATATTAATAAATTGCTGAATATGTGTTTAATGAAATGGGAACGTCTAACTATGTAGAATCTATTAAATTATTTAAATATAAACTTAGCTATACTTGTATAACAAACCAAAATTCAATAAAATCATCAACATCTACACAATAAGTAACATATCAGATCATGCGATTTTCACTTAATAATATGCACTGTAACAGAAGTGTAACTTAAAGTAAGTTTTCACAATTTATGTGTCATTTTTAAGCCAAAAGTTTAATCAGTGTGCTACGATAATATACTCTACATATCTACAAGACTGTCACGGTTGCAATGAATAAACAGTTTTCGATGTTGCTCTACGACTTGTAGCAGATATTGTTTCTGAGCTTCACCTTTTGTAATCGTAGCATAGAATGTCTGGATCAACGCTATGCCACGCTCCGCACAATCGTTTACACAAGCCAGGCTCTTTACAAGATCTTCGGCCTTCTTGAACGATGAGTTTTCGAGCCATGATTCAACGGGAACATCTAGGAAGTTATCATCAAGACCTGTAGTGTGGAAGAAAGTGCGAGATATGGTCAAATCTGCCAAACTGTGAGGCAGTGACTTCAATAAATGTTCCCCTCGATCAGACTGGGCTGAAATCACAAGCTGTGTTTTCTCACTTGAAGATAGATGCGGTGAAAACAAAGTAAGAGTAGCTCACTCCGGGCTGATGTACCACGAATGTCGTGTCATCATCTTTAGGCCAGCCGTCTACAACGCTTGGTCATCATATTCACGCAATCGCTGGATCAGCAGAATGTCATTTATCGGAGCATCTGTGACGATTCTACTAGTAAACCATGACTGGATGTAAACACAGACGACAAATCTGTTAAACCTCTTAATTCCAGGTAATTCACGAGCGGTAAGTTTGAAGACGGTTTCATTGCCATCATAGAGCAATTCCATCTTCAGCGAGTAGATGGCCTTCGCCATCCAACGTGCTCGATGCAGGACACCAGGCTTTCGGATCGCGTACTTTGTTTCTAGACCAACAGCAGAAGCTGCCAGGGACATAAACTCACGATAGTCCTCTCTTGGATAATTGAGCTGACAGTGGTCTGCAATGAATTCTTTCAGTTTGTCCGACACATTGATCAAGGGAGTTTGACGTTCTTTTGGCTTACGGTGCTTCATTTCGGACCATTTATCACGGAATTTCTTAAACATGAGAATATCTGGTCCAGTAGAAGGCCCTCCTAGGCAGACACTAAAAGAATCCGCCAATAGCACCTCAAACATATGATGTGTCATTGACCTATGTAGCTGACTCATGATTCTCTGACGGTTTTTCTGCAGCAGCAGCAGCAGCTAATTCCATTTGCTTAGCAAATCTGCGTTTCCGTTCAGCAGATCGCTTTTCTTTTTTTAAAAAAGTGTTACGTCTACACAACCGATGCTGCCAGTTCGTGATTCTTGCTGAAACATTAAATATTTCTTGTCCTCTTCATTTGATATTATCTGATAGGCATAGGCGTGGCTGATGTCGAACAGTGTATCCAGTTTTTTAGTATACAGTTTTTGATTATGTCAATCATAGTCATTACTTCTAGCCTTATTCCTCATTAGTCCGACTTGTTCGCCATACAGATCTTTAATCATCTTTATGACATGATGTTTCTGTCTAACGGATAGTCTCGATTTCGTCCAGAATGGCAGGACTTGGTTGTACACTCTGTCAGCACTGTCGGAAAGTGTTAGTTTTTTCAGACGATGATGGAACACAAAGGTTTTCATTACGTCAGAACCAGATGGAAGACGGGCCCCTGTCACAGTTTCGCAAGGATGTCCAATCAACCAGATAAAGTCTTTACTCCGTGTAAGTTTAGACTCTGCCATTATCCTGCAAAATTAATTAGTATTGAAAAAAAAATTTAATGTAAAAAATTAATTGTTAAAATTCTTTGTACA
Source organism: Unio pictorum (assembly GCA_030141615.1). NCBI lineage: Eukaryota > Metazoa > Mollusca > Bivalvia > Unionida > Unionidae > Unio > Unio pictorum. Next base: position 572,278 of record JARLTB010000374.1, read on the forward strand.
TTAAATTATTTTATAAATTCTTTATTTTTATTCAGAATGCATACTAATTTACGTGATACTACTCATTATCACTCTGTTACTAACTATGTAATAATAATCTAGTAGGTATATGTACAATTTATGCATTAAACCAAACTATCTGAAATAGAATGTAAATTATAACAAACACTTACCAAGTTTTATTCCTGCTACAGCTGTCATAACTATCCAAAATCTATGATTAATTATTCCACAAATTGTCAATATTCAACGAATTAAAAAATATTAAATGTCTGTAAACTCGTGGCTTTTAGTGACTGGTCACATGACATATGCAACATTAGTATAATTACTGTAAAAATAATCATTAATTAATTTTACCAAAACCGGGCAATGCGGGCATTATGTTGTATAAATTTGAAGATTTTCATGAAAAATTGGAGACCTTGAAGGACCCCTAAATATTCTTCAAACATTCTGGAATTTTTTAAGTAGAATCAGTGTGAAGTGTCGTTTAGTAGGGGTGGGGTTCTTCCTATATACTTTAAAGAATTATGAGGAAGTTCCCCTGGTCCGCATTCAGAATGTTTACTTCTGGACAATATATTATATATGGCTACGAACCCCCAGTCAGCAATGCCGACAGTTAAATTAAAAGAAATACAAAGATGAAATTTAAACAACAATTTAATAAATGAAAATTTTAAAGATATTAAGCAATCAATGTCACTCTTGACCCAATGATCCCTAGATCATCATTTGATTTCAGTGTGAGGAATATTTTCCCTTCTTGAGTGTTACTCATCTAAATAAGTCTCCTTTCGTCTTTCTCTCCTTCCGATTCCTCTACTTCCGTTTCCTCTTCTATCTCTACTTCCGTTTCCTCTTCTATGTCTACTTCCGTTTCCTCTTCTACGGTATCTCTTGAGGTCACCCGAAATTCACTCGGTATCTCTCAAATTCACTCGGAATTCTTTCAACGTCACCCGAAATGTCCTCAACGTCACCCGAAATTTCCCCGGAATTCTCTTCAACGTCACCCGAAAGCTTCCTGTTGAAAGGTATAATGCATTAGCATATGGTGATGAATATTACCTCACACTAAGTCACTGAATTGAACCATCAGTTTAAGGCGGGACATTTTTGGTCACGCATGCGCACACATCGAAATTCCCATACGCTTCCGCCGCTTACAAAATGGCGCCACAACACAATCTCACAAAGAATTCAAATATCTACATACTGAGCCCTATCAGTATATACATACAAATATTTCAAATATCATTGTATTATAATATTACTACTATTAGTAATATGACTATCTATATATTTATATATATGTCCTACACAAGCGTACCGAATCCACAATATTCACATTCAAATTGCAATAACGGAAATCCGTTAACTCAATGGCAAAATATATCATTACGTAAACAAAGTGCTAGTCTACCATAATATACATACACAAGGAATTATAATATTAATTCTTATAGCGGCTAGCAAACAATACAATTCTTCACGAATACAAATCGTCCTTTCAAAAGGGTGTAAACGTAATAATTCACGAAATAATATGCACACCTATTACTAACAAAAGAAGAGCAACATTTTACCTAGAGCAACATTTTACCTCACAAAATAAGGGGGTAATATAATATCATGAAGAAGATGCAACGAATTTACATTATAATCAATTGCAAGCAAAGGTACTAACGAACATCACGAAAGATGCAAAATATTAATATCATAATTAACTATTCATACTACAATACAAGTAAAATGAATATACATACGAGAATCCTTCTATTCCGCAGACGTATCAAGCAGAAATCAAACAAAAATCACACTGACCTTTGAAGCTATCTTAAGATTTCCTTGATTTCCAAAATCTGAGTCTGCCACCAATTTTTCTGGCCGTACGGAGTTCTACTCTCTTCTCAATTCTTGTAGCGAACTGACGAATTCTTACTAAACATGAGTTATTATCGCAGATTCCAATCAAGGGCCCACCCTCAGCGAATTTTGATTGGATGGCGATCGACTCTGGTCAGTTGTTCGACTGTCAATCATCCGAATGTCTGTCTGTGTGTCTATCAATTGTTACAGTCTTCTTATTAGGCGCTGTCCTGTCCTTTGATGTGGTTACGTCACCCGTCCGCGATGGACACAGTCTCCTCTCCCCTCGAGAGCTAACAAAGACCATCTTACGTAAGGGGATTAGCTAACTTAGAACAATTTGAAACATCACAGCTGGGTCAGGCAGACATCCAATTTATACATGTACAAGGCCAGTCAGAATCACAAGTTATAGTAACTTATACCTACATACAAGGGGTTGGGGTAAAATCGTCACAATCAGATAATCACAAACAAAGAAACTTTTTGAAGGGTGAGACTTTGATTTTTCCTAAAAAAAAATTTTGGCTATGCTTGGGATACCCTATATATATATATATATATATATATATATATATATATATATATATATATATATATATATATATATATATATATATATATATATATATATATATATATATATATATATATATATATATATAACTTCGTATATAACTATAATACAGAAGGTTTCATTGGCAATTTTAGTAAGTAACCCTAATAAATATTCCAGCGTTACCAACAGTAGGTCCCGTATTGGATAACATAGTTAAAAATTAGTTTTTCTTTATAAGGAAAAACTTATAAACCAATTTATGTGGTATATTTTTTAACATAAATGACATAAACATATCCGCATTAATATATACAGATCAAATGCTGATTGTATTTCGACTATCTTAACCTGAAGATTTCATGATCCAATAATATTCCTTGGCAATTATATGCTATCATGTTTGTTTGGTTTTTTTTTATGGTTTAACGCCATTTTTTATCACAATACAGGCTATACATGGCGGCCAGTATTAATGGTGGAGTAAGAACCCGGAAACCCCCCAGAAAGAACCACCGACCCACGAGAAGATACTGGCAAGCTTTCTCAAACAACTACATTAGCAGAATCTTAGACTCGAACCGACGCAGAGGTGAGATGGCAGTGATCCGTAACAGACAGCGCTTTAGACCACTCGGCAAATCGGGGGCCCCTTAAACTGGTCTTTGGTAATACATACGATATAAATTATGCAATTTTGATGGCATTCAGTTATAACTCACACGCGCACAAACTCACACACACACACATGTATGTATGTATGTATGTATGTATGTATGTATGTATGTATGTATGTATGTATGTATGTATGTATGTATGTATGTATGTATGTATGTATGAATGTATGTATGTATGTATGTATGCATGCATGTATGTATGTATGTATGTGAAATATGTTATACAATATATGACATCGCTATTGATGACCGTTTATCGAAAATAATATTGATGTCCAATACAGGCAAATGTGCGTATGACGCAGATTTTAAACTAGACGTTTATGCATTATGTTTTAGTTGAATCTAAAAGATGTTATTCTAGATGACGAATCCAAGTTATCACGCTCGCTGGCTAATTCTACTGATTGTTTGAACTGCTGGTATATATTTCATCCACGTGAAAATATGTATGATTTGAGCAGGCAAAGTTCAATCTACTTTGGTGGCTCACCTTTTGACCATTAGCAATATTCATGTGATGTGCTACTTTTGCTGAAATTTTAAGGTAGCAATTTCACCGGTGAATCAATTTATTTCCCTCACGATTAATCACAACATAACCCTGCACAGGATTATGAAAACTACATGTAAAAATAAAATGTGGAGCAAGCCAACAAGTATATAAACCATGAAATTAGAGACAGTTTTCACTTATTAAGTTTGCAGCAGTAAGGTATTCTAGTACCCAGAGCGCCTAAAAATGTATATTTCATCGGTTGCACAAAACGGTAAGTCTACCTTTCATACAAATCGCAGAATTGTAATTGTTTATTATCAAATTGGCTGTTGTTGTTTTTTGTTTAAGTTTAGTTGTATTTTTTGTATTTTCCTACCCAAAATTTAAATCTTAATTTGTAATCACAATTCCCCAAATTATATGTTGGTACATACAGTGTGCGCATGCACTAGAGTTTTGATCTTTGGGAGAAAAAATATTAGCTCTTACATATGGAATTTTGCTTTGACGTTATTCTATATGTAGTTATAAATTTCGTACATAAACATCCCAGTAATATCATACATTGGCTAAAAGAATATTTAAAACATGTAATCAATCATGATTAGAAAGAAAATGAAAGGAAATAAACTCTAATTTTGATTAAGAGCTTATAATTTATTGCCATTTTATGTTCTTCAAATAATAACAAATAAAACAAAAATTACAAATAGAAAGATATAAGAAATAAAACTAAGGTGTTATACGACACACAAGTGAACAGTATGACTGTGTTTATGTGGTTGTGTATGCGGTTAGTGGACCGTTTCGACACAGTGTACTGTATTTTTATATGGTCACAAAGGGTGATAAGCTGACCGTTTTGACAGTGTACTATATTTTGTCTGGTTATATGGGTGATAAGTTGACCATTTTAACATATTGTACTGTATTTTTTATCTAGTTAGATCGGGTAATAAGTCGACCGTTTCGACACAGTGTACTGTATTTGTATCTAGTTAGATGGGTAATAAGTTGACCGTTTTAACATAGTGAACCTTGTTAATCTTGTCACGTTATCCTCTCAAAACCTTTCAAGAAAAACTAATTATTTTTATACAAAAAACTGATTGCGCCTAAACATCACCAGAGAAATATAGATATAATACTAACTTGATATTTTTGGAAATCAAACTTGCATAATTAATTTTAAATAGATTAGGATTGTTCGAAACAAATTTAATTACACATGCTTTGTTACATCAACTTAAAACTGTTGAGAATTTTAAAATAAAATTGTAAACTCTTTCTGGCTAAAAAAGATGGGTGGGTGGGTGGTTTCGGGTGTTGGTGTGATTTGGATTTTTAACGTAGCTTTAACAAATTTTCAGTCATATCGCTACGATGTATGCAGTGTTGCAGTTTATAGTGATGTCTAGCACTGGAGTATCTGGCACCAGACTTAAAGCATGATGCCCCACCCAGTCACATTATTCTGACACCAGGCCAACCAGTCCTAACACTAACCTCTTAATGCTGAGCGCCAAGCGATGCAGTCATTAGTACCACTTTTGTAAGTCTTTATTATAGCTTGGCAGGGGATCTAACCCACGACCTCCCGCATCTGAGGCGGAAGCTCTAACCACTATGATTAAGAAAAATAAAGTGAAGAAAATACAATTGAAGAAAATATCGGTCAGACACACAACTTTCGTCGTCACACGCCACACTTTTAACTTCGATACAGCAGACTGTATCAGCATCATTCTCTTATGATGTCAAGGAACAAGTTTATGGCTTGCAGCAGAAAGTAGAGCACATTAAACGCACTGTTTAATTGTTGAACAAAGTGAACGGTGAGTCATTCACTTACCGTCACATGGAAATTAGTGTGGAATAGAAAGTAAGCGAAATGACGATCCAAAAAGACATAATTAAAATATTTTAGTGTTTAAACATTGATCGAAGTTATTATTCTTTCTTGCATTACTACCGATCATGAATCTCTCTCTCTCTCTCTCTCTCTCTCTCTCTCTCTCTCTCTCTCTCTCTCTCTCTCTCTCTCTCTCTCTCTCTCTCTCTCTCTCTCTCTCTTGATATGTTTGACTTAATAACTTGTACCATGGTTCATAGGTCCAGAGACTTGTACATAGGTCCAGAGACTTGTACACACACACACACACACACACACACACACATATATATATATATATATATATATATATATATATATATATATATATATATATATATATATATATATATATATATATATATATATATATATATATACCCTTATATCCTTATATACCCTTATATCCTACTGGACTTATAATAAATTTAAACAAGTATATTGTTCCTTATATGTTTATTGAAACGTATACAGTATTCCTGCGAACCACCACAGCTGTATTTATTTATGTAGAAGGATGCGATATTCGGAAAAAAAACATAAAAATGTGCTGCTATACTTTCATTTTACGTTAATATAGGTTTGGGGATGCAAATTCTCGTTTTCATGTTCCTAATATCGCTGGCCACCTGCCTGCCGGTCGTGGAAGAAGAGAACTTGCTGTCCAGGACAGCTGGTAAGACAATCACAAGTACATGTATGTATGTATGTATGTATGTATGTATGTATGTATGTATGTATGTATGTATGTATGTATGTATGTATGTATGTATGTATGTATGTATGTATGTATGAATCTATCTATCTATCTATCTGTCTGTCTGTCTGTCTGTCTATCTATCTATCTATCTATCTATCTATCTATCTATCTATCTATCTATCTATCTATCTATCTATCTATCTATCTATCTATCTATCTATCTATCTACCTATCTATCTGTCAAGTGCCAAATTTTTCGTCAGTGACATCCAGTAATTAATTCGTAGGCTAGCCGACAATCAACTGTCTTGGAATAGAGTTGAACGGAAAGAATGTTTTCTTAACTTGGTCAGACTGTTACAATAATTAGAGTGAAAACGGACTGAGTGTTTGACAAGCTTAAAAATATGAATTTTTCACGTACACGCTGACAAAATGATTAAGACAAACGATAAGGTGACATTTCGATCCTAAGTGGCATTTTTGGCATCTTGATAGACGGTTTTCAAAAGGTCTGCAAAAATAGCGTTTATGCCGATTGGTCAAATGTACAGGACAGAGGGTTGGGTCGAAACCCAGAACTGGGAAATATATTCTCTGAGCTAATGAGTTTAAATCAGTCTTCTGGAAAGCGCTTTGCAAGAAAGCCGTGTTGAACTACTATCATTAATTCCGGAATAAAGGCTCCGGGGGTAATTTTACAGCAGTGCCTTCGAAATAATAAGCTCAGGAAAGTCCGCCGGGAAATCAAACGGTAGAAGCACGTCAGAAACACAAGGTATTTAACTCAAATTCATCTTTATTACGATGTAATGTATATGCTGTTTATTTTTGTCTTAGATGCGTAATGTATCGATACTACGATACAAATAGTTCAGTATTACATAGATTTAATAACGTACTTTGATATGTTTCTTTGTTACAGATGCATGATATGTTCATATTTTGTATGGATAGTCGGTTTTACAGTGATTTAATAATGTATTTTGAATTCTGAATTAGCATTTTACCTTATATACTTACGTAGGTAAAAGGGGTGGTGTAGAAAACCCACCGTGTACATTTATGATTGGAAAGTGTTACATTAATTTGAATTTATCATATTAGTAAATATGGTTTGTGTGTTATGATATATTGCATCACTTTACGTAATGATTTACGGGAATATATGACTTTCCCGAATTCTGATGTCGATAATTAGCAGTATAGCTCTATTGATCTGAAACCATGTATAGAATGTGTTAGCCGTAGAAATGATAACACTGATAGTAAGATCTGATTGTTCGAACATGAAGACGAACGAACAATCGCAACTTTTTGAAAGTAACGAAATACTTAGGGCGTTTTACCCTTTTCTTTTGCAAGGAAAAATAGTTTACTTTGGCAAGAGTAAGAATCAGCGAGAAGTCAAAAGCAATAGTTTATTCTGGGCAAGAGTGAGAATCAGCGGAAAGTCAAAAGGAAGAAGTCAGTGTGGAATTCCCGTTCAATTAAAGGGCAAGCTGGAGACGGACGCACGCAGGGAAAAGAAAGAAAAACCAGTCGACGGAAAAGGTCATGTTGAATCACTCAACAGTCCAATGTTAAATGAACATTCGATTCCTTGATGAAATTTACTCTCAGTATTAACGGTTAACTTCATTTATTTTCATTAGTGTTTGGATTCTTTGAATGTATCCATTATTTTAAAGCTTCAGTATTTGTATTTTTCTGAACTAAGTGTATTCAGAAAGAGAGAAATTGTAATTCACAGTGTCATTCTTTTCTTAATTGTATTTTTAATTAAATTCATATTTTATCTTTACGGGGGCTCGTGCATTGTCTTGTTCAAAGTACCATCTCCGATTACTATATTCACTGACCGGGCAGATTACACCGTAGCGATCATCTTCTAGATAACGCCAATTAGTGGGAGGCAGTCTTCAAGTGTTGTTTTCCAAGTTGCGCAATACCTCTGACCAGGCCTTGTGCAATATTGTCCTAATAACACTTTGATCACCCGCAGCGCCCGCGTTACACTATCTATCTATCTATCTATCTATCTATCTATCTATCTAAATTGCATATCTACTTTACCAACCGTCTCCGATTTGTCGTTTATCTGTCAAAGCATCAATCTATTTTTCTTGTATTTAATGATTCCCTACTGTGCTCATTAACTCGATGACCAAAATCCGTCTTACTTTCTGTCCTCAAATGATATTACAATCTTTAGTTTTTGCTTACGTGTGATGAAGTTTGTTTATTTAGCAGACTGATGGTATGTACCTAATTATGTCTAACATACTGATCCAATCCATGTTAACAAGCACCAATATTCTCCTTTAATCTCATAATTCTCGATCAATAGGTCATTCATTTTTACACAATTCTTGATCAATAGGTCATTCATTTTTACATAATTCTCGATCAATAGGTCATTCATTTTTACATAATTCTCGATCAATAGGTCATTAATTTTTACATAATTCTCGATCAATAGGTCATTAATTTTTACATGCTTTTGACCTTACATAATGTTATGTTATTATAAGTGTGTGGATCAGTAAGTAGAGAGAGAGAGAGAGAGAGAGAGAGAGAGAGAGAGAGAGAGAGAGAGAGAGAGAGAGAGAAAGTTTTCTTTAGATATTTGAGTTTCGTCTAGCCGATATGTGTTGGATAATCTCATTTTGCCTTTCCGTGATGTTTCGCTCTATTTCTGAGAACAGGTTTCCAGTTGTTCAGCATTTGGAATCAAATATATTGAAGACATCTTGCTAAATCCAGCAACTAAATGTTTAAAACTTCATAAGTCTATGTAGTGTATACTACACAGTTAGAAAATATGATAATTTTTTTAATCAGGATAAAATCATTTAAAAAATAGGTATTAAAAAATTACCCAAGTCCCGTAAATACCCCTCCGCCTCTCTCTCTCTCTCTCTCTCTCTCTCTCTCTCTCTCTCTCTCTCTCTCTGTTTTTGGAGCTTGTTGTTATTACTAACAGTCATCCTCTTCCTTGAAGCATAGCCTGGTTTACGATTGTTTTATTTTTACTTTGAACGTCAGTATATGTTAGAGAAGTTGAAGTCGAGGGGCCGAGACACAGGACGACAAGACAGGCTGCAATATCGAGACAAAAGAGGTTTAACTTCAATTTGATCAGTGAGACAGTCGAATTGGATCTGGAATTGAATAGTCTCATTAGAGATGACGTGAATATGTACGTAACAGAAAATAATGTCACAAGGCTGGTGGAAATCATTAAAAATAACGAAGAGGTTAGTTCCCAAAAAATGGTAATATTTGTGTGCACAATTACCCGTATTACGTTAAATAGAGATAAATTTGTATTCTTGTTATTGAAAACTTGATATATCACGCGTCTTACAAAATAATGTATTTCTCTACAGCAGGATTTAACATTGTGCGTGTTTTAAGACGTGCTAAGACGGACAATACAAGTTGGGCATAACGCCGAGATAATATTGAAACATGAAAATGCAAGACTGTCATACTTTTTGTTATGACAAATTGGTTGTACGCTGAGACAGATTCAATCATTATTTTGTGAGTTATTATCTGTATATAACGTACATAAAGATGTGGTGAATAAAATATTTCTACGTGTGAAATAAAAACATAAAATAACTACGACAGAAATTGTATTTTATTCTGATCTAAACTGTATTGTTACGTGTTTAGCCTCTTTCAAACAGTAACAATAAAAGAGCGAACACGACAAGCATTGTAAAATTTAACAAATAATGTATTTCCTTAGAAAAAAGATCTTAAAATGAGAAAAGGAATTTACGGATTTACGAAACTAATTGTTTTTAAAATCCAACAATTAAAAATAGAAGTCATAGTAATTAAACGTATTAACGAAACTAAGTTCGACTACCCGGCCCGGTGAAATCCAAAATGGAAGGTCATGACGTATGGTCTGGTCAGCGTCGTACTGGTGTGTCAGCAGTTCGTTGTTAAATCACAGAAAATAATATTCCAGTGTTTGAATTCTGTGTAAACTTCGATAACCCTAGAATTAATTTTAGAAACAGGTATTTCCTGGGGAAAAATCTCTTTGAATCCAAATATCGTGAAGAAAACAAAAGAATTAGCCCAAAAACTGGTCACAACATAAAACAAGTTATCTTCGAAATTTTTACGGCAAGTAATGACTATTCCTTCTCAAAACATCAAGCAGATATCTAGCTACAACGCAAAAAAATGCCCGTATGTAGGTCAATCCTTTGGAAAAGACATAATCGGTACATGTTGCCGTGTACTCTAAGTATAGCGTTGATTCCGCTTTATAAAACTTGCATTGAGAAAGACTAAAATAATAAAAATGCTGTTAACTTCAACTCTTAGTGGTTCTGAATCAATGTCAGGACATAGTTCTGCATTAGATACAACGTTCCAAAGACTTACACAAATGGTACTATTAGTTGCTTCGCTTGGCGCTCAGCATTGAGAGGTTAGTGTTAGCACTGGTCGGCCTGGTGTTAGGATAATGTGAATGGATGCGACATCATGCTACATGTCTGCGGCATGAAGCCACAGTGATATACATCACTATAAACTGCCTCACTGCATACATCGTAGCGAAAGGACTGAAAAATTGTTAAAGTTACGTTAAAACTCCAAATCACACACCCACACAGATACAACGTTTATGTTATTAGTTGTTTATAAAAAAAAGAATCAGTCAGATCAGACAAAACTGACCTGAATTTCTGGACAAATAAAATCCAGTAATTAAAGTTACTTTGCAATAGCATGTAATGGAAAACGTTTTCAAAACTTACAAACAAACAATTAAATTAAAGCAAAAATAAATTCAGTCAAATATGCATAACACTATTTTGTTATAAACGAAATATTTGTATCGTTACTTCTTTTTTTTTTATAGCAATATGGATACTACCAGGATATCAAAACCAAAGCTTCGGTCATGGTGACATGTAACAAGGTTAAATGCATTCCGGTATGTATGTATGTATGTATGTATGTATGTATGTATGTATGTATGTATGTATGTATGTATGTATGTATGTATGTATGTATGTATGTATGTATGTATGTATGTATGTATGTATGTATAAAAATCCCTAGGAAAGAGACGAATACACTTATTGTAAATTCAGTATCTACTGAGAGAGAGAGAGAGAGAGAGAGAGAGAGAGAGAGAGAGAGAGAGACAGAGAGAGACAGACAGAGAGAGAGAGACAGACAGAGACAGACAGACAGACAGAGGTTTGCATGTATAAAAGTGTAATTATGAAAAACATCCAAATATATCAATATCAATCTGCCTGTTTAAATCATCATCTTTACAGTTCAAGTTAAAATTCCAAGGATTTAGTAAAATTCCTAAGTCTAAAGTAAAATTCTACGATCAAAGTAAAATTCTAAATTGAAAATAGAATTCTAAGCTTGAAGTAAAATTGTGAGATTGAATTCTATGGTTAAAGTAAAAAGTGTAAGGTTGTTGTATAATTTAACTCTTTGCCACACTGCCCCGGTTTCATTTATAATTTAGAATTCTAATTGTTGATTAAAATTCTAATTTTGAATTCTAAGGTAAATTTAAAAAATTTAAAAGTGTAAGATATATATATATATATTTATATATATATATATATATATATATATATATATATATATATATATATATATATATATATATTGTCAGTACTCTTCTGAATATATATTGCGTACGTTAATAGCCAAGTGCACGTAGAATTGTATACTTCGAAATTTCATTTACATAGTAAAATATGTTCCAACAGCGAACTGTTTTTAATCTGATCATGAAAGGACGATAAACTTAGGTCGTAGAAAACAGGTCAAACAATGCATAAAGAGGAGTAAAAGGCTGTATTTTTGTCCGAATTTGGATTCACATAACTGAAGGGTAGGTTATTCAGGTTTACCTATATATTAGGAATTGATTTTTTAGTAAAATTAGTAAGATTACTATTTTCTTTAAATTGTATTAAAGTAATGTTTTATTTGTTTATATTCTAAAAGATATTAAAGGTAATTTCATTTGTTTTTGTAACACAACTATATAGAATAGAAAATGATTGCTGAGCAAGTGGAAAAAAGGCAATGTATGTAACTATACTATAAAACATGTCCAATTCGGCTAATAAAGGTGGAGTAACCTTTCACTAAGAAAACTTCTGAACGACATAACACAAGATGGCTTCCAACTAACGGATATCCATATTTTGTGTGACGTCGTCAAACGAATATAAATAACTAAAAAACTGTCTTATGACGTAAGATAAATTGGTTTTCACCTGTTGAAACTGGTTCTTGCTTGGGGAAGAGTCAGCATTTTTCTGACTGGTACATGGAGGGTATGACCTTGTCTAACCCTGAATCTGGCCGAGTGTGTATAAATACAGATGCACAATTAGGTCAGATTCAGTTCTCCATACCAGAAGAAAATAAATCTTTGACTCTTCATTTATTATTATTTATAATATATTGTAATGGAATGTTTAAATGTTTTAAAGAATTTATATTTAATTATATTTATGTAATTTTTATTGTAAAGGTTGAATTCGCTACCAACTTCATGTTTTGATTTAATGATTGAAATAAAGTATTCTTAAAGCAAGAAAGAGTAATATCTAGCAATATATTCTAAATCAATATTCCACTTTAAAATAAGTAAAATGTATTCTTTAAATTAATTGTTGCATTAATTGTTATTACATTTTATACTTTTGGCTATCTTGAAATTGATTGAGAATTAACTATTGTATAATATTCTAAGGTGCAGAAGTTATACGAATAAAATGAAGTTGGAAAGCTTAATAAGGAAAATAAAATATGTATTTCATGAATTTTTATCATAAAGTTTTTAGAAGTGTTTCTAGAGTGTAGTGATATATGTGTGTTGATTATTTAAATAAAGTTCTCCATACCAGAAGAAAATAAATCTTTGACTCTTCATTCCAGATGTAGCTGTCTTATCATCGCGGCGACACTCCTTTTAAGAGAGCCTTCTCTCTCTCTCTCTCTCTCTCTCTCTCTCTCTCTCTCTCTCTCTCTCTCTCTCTCTCTCTCTCTCTCTCTCTCGTTATGACAGGACAACCAACTTTTCTCATCATAACATATACATAAAACTGTTGTATTTTTAGGTTGGTACATTTTCGGTAAATGGCAGAAGATACCAGCTTGAACCAAACAACAATATCACTGAATCTACTCATTTTGTCACCGAAATACATCCAAGACCAGACTTTACTTCCATGAAAGGGAATAATAGAACTATATTTGGTAGGTTAACATAGTTATGGTATTGAAGCCTATTTTTTATAATGTTAATAATGTTATTTTCTCTGATTGTACAGCATACTAGTATTTGATTATATACTAAGTACATGCTGCATATTACCGTACCAGCTTCTATAAAATAACAAACCTTTCTTGTTCATCAGCAATCATTATTTAAGCAAGACTGATATGTATCTACTACAAATATATTCATTCATAAATTGTCAGAGAGATAGCAAATCATATAGTTGACAAAGTTCGCTCAGCGAGAATTCTGACGTGCAAGCAGTATACTAGTTCTTACGACATAATTCACACATTGCCAGCAAGATGATTGGTTTACGACTAAATGAGATCAACAATAAATCAGAAGTGATTGACAATTATTATCAGATAATTTGAAGTCCCGATATTTATTTTTTTATCACGTCATCTCTCATGGCACTTCAACCACCTCTGCATTTATGGATATCAACAAAGACTTTGTTTGCATATAGCAATGGATAAAGTATGATATAAATTGACACAGGCTTGGTTTAGCAGGATATACTATTGATGTAAGCATGTCAATTTGAAGAGTTAAATTCAAGAGGTAAATATTACAATTTTCGTCAAATGATGGTTTCCTTTGCACTTTAGTGTCTGCTGAGGTGAATGTTTATCACCATTTCATTATTTCCTCAATATTTGTAAATCATTTAGAGTTTGTCATGCATGGTATTTTAGGTATCAATATCTGCTTGTTACACCTCTCTTTTCTTTTATACACAGATTACATTTTTCAGGTTCGCCCGTCCTGTCGACCTGGATACAGTATTTATCATTTTACTGTGCTAAGTAGAAACTTGTGATTAGGACAAGTTGATCCAAGAGGAAATATTCTAGATGAAAGCAAATCGATTTTCATCAAAGTCTAGAGTTAAATATGATTTTAAAAAGTTAAGGTGATGGATTCTCTTGAATTCTTAATGTTCGCCAAGGTGAATATTTATCAAGATTTCTATTTCTCTGTTCAATATTTGTAAATGAGGAAGAATGAGTTTTCCATGCACGGTATTGAAGATATGGATATTCGCATGTTGGTGTCATTTCATTATTTTATATGCTGGTTACAATATTACTTTATAGCTTCGCACGTCTTTTAGGCAACATTATAGAAAACATAATTGTGGGAAAGGCAAACATGTGGTTAAAACGGCAGAAACAAATTTTCTGATATTTTGGAAAAGGAGGTACTGTACCGATAAATATAGAAATATCTTGCTGTAATGGAAAACTAGAAAATGTGAAAACGTCTACACATCTTAGTTTTGTTATTACAGTACCTTTACGGAATCACACGCATCAGTGGCAGGACAAGCTATTAAAAGCACATACTATTTGCACTTGAAATGTGTGATTTGGATTTTTAACGTTGTTTTAACGTTTCAATCATATCGTAGTATGGCAGTTTATAGTGATGCCTAGCACTGGGATATGATGTCGCAGTCGCGTAGCATGATATCCCACCCAGTCACTTTATTCTGACACCAGGCTGACCAGTCCTAACAATAACCATTTAATACTGAGCGCCAAGCGAGGCAACTGTTAGTAGCATTTGTGTAAGTCTCGGATCAAACCCACGACATCCCGCATCCGAGTGGGACGGTCTAATCACCTAGGCCGCCGTAGCGGTTGTACTTGAATATAATCATAATCAATTTACAGCCGTAAAAGATGGCATATCACAGTTGGATTAGTCTGTTAGAATGAATAAAGATTCTTTACAAATCCTCACAATTCTATACATTTAGCACACGTACCTTACGACAACTTCTGATAGGTGATTATATATGGTTGAGTCAGGATGACTAGTGAATACATTCGTACATTTTCTCAACAGACTTCTTTGAATATATAAGCAATAACTAACCAACAAACTCGGGAATACTTATTAGAATGATATTTGCAATCAAAAAATTCGTTATGGAACAAACATTTTAGTCCATTGGGATTTATTACTATTTTTCAAAGAGTCAGTTATATATTTGGGGGAGCGAAGAATCAAATAAAAAGTTTTTAATATGATGGATTCTTTTTTATGACGTAATAGCAATTTTTGGAATTCTGTATGAAGCAATAGACCTCATTTTAGCGACAAGAAACAAATATTCATGTACCTTAGTGATCTCGTATTTTTTTTAAAAATTTGTTTCAGACTATATCATCCCAGAGGACAGATCAAAACTGATTGACGGAACACCAATCAACGAACCTCATATCTCAGATAAAGGTGGTGATGCAACAAACTCACGTGGGTCAAGGATACGAAGGGAAATACTAGCTGATGTGGATATAATAGAACTCTACTTATTTACAGACGAGGCCATTTTCGATAGGTGTCATGTCTTTCTTTTTCTTTACCTGTCCAAAAATAAAGCAAAATTTTAAGTTACATGTAATGACTTTACCTCAAGGACGAAAATCGCTCGTAACTAAACGTATTCAAATTTCGACTGTTTTTGCAACGGCTAAGTTCTTTTACCGTAGAGCAAATGTGTCGCATTTATAAACACGTCTATCCTTCTGCTTCTCTTTTTTTTTATTTTGACATCTAGCAGTTCACACAAGTAAGGATCTATCGTGTCAAAATATGTGAGCGTGAGCGCGTGCATGTGTATGTGTTTCTTTTAATATAATTTAATATGATGGCTTTAAATAATTGAATCCAGCAAAACACTATACAAGCTGGAAAATCAAATGATGTGTGAGTGTTTTTGATTTTTAGCGTAGCTTTAACAAACTGGGTCATTTTGCTACGATGTCTGCCGTGTGGCATTTAATAGTAAAACTTTCTAGTACTGGAGCATTGTCCCGCAGACATGGCATCATGTCCCACCGAGTCTTCCGACAGCAGGTCGACCAATTCTAACACTAACCTCTTAATGCTGAGCGCCAAGCGAGGCAACTTAAGTACCACTTTCAGAAGTCTTTGGTATGACTTTCATACACAATTAATTAGAAATTAAAAGACATTTATAGGATAAATCATTTAATTGTTGGTTTATGTAAATAATTGGTTTCGTTCTGGAAAAATCAAAATCGTTTTTTGCTGCACCGATGACAGATGATGCAGGACTTAATGAAAGATGGTATATGGCTTCATGACTGATGCTATAGGGTTTCATGACAGTTGACACAGAACTTCATAACAGATGATATGGGGCTTGATGAGAGATGATAACAAGCTTTACACCAGATTATAATGGGCTTCAGAATTTCTTTTTCTTCAAAATCATTGATAAATTGCCAATACACATAGAACTTATCTAATTCAAGAAATCGGGAACTAATTTTACATTTTGCAATAAGCAATAGGAAACAGTAATATATTTGTTTTAATGTCCCGTATCGAACAAATATCTCATTTGTTCATGTCACTTCAGTGAGAGATGTTGTTTTCATGTAGATGTAATTACTGATAATATTGTATACTGATAAAGACTGTATGTAAAATATGATATACTACCTGACAAGGATTCTATTCAATCTTGCGGAATAAGTAATGGTTAACCATCATCCATTGTTGTAAATTATATTTAAATAATGGTCTATATTCTACAGGTTTGTGTTCTTCAGTGAGAGAAACAACAATAAGGAACACATGTAGAAAATAAATGAACTTTGAGGAGCTGAAATTTATAGAATAATACATTTAATTGTAAGAACTGGTAGTTATAATAAATATACATTATCCATATAGTCTTACAGCACATTGTTATGTCATGATTGATGTTCATTGATATTAAACATATATAATACAGATGAAAACATTAGTCCAACAAAAATAGTCAACAATAAAAGAAAAACAGAAAACTAAAGTTAGTTTGTACTTATTTTAAAATCATCTGTCTATATTTCAGATTTCGAAAGCTGTACAATAATTTGAATACAACCTTGGAGATGACCAGACAATACTACTCATTGGTTTGTAACGAGGTAAGCTATAATACTCAAATTTGGTGTTGTTAATTTGGTTAATTATCACTGTCCATCATGTTATCAAAATGAAAGAACGCACGCACACACACACACACACACACACACACACACACTAGTTAACGTAATGAACGAACACACACAAACAGTTATATATATATATATATATATAGATATATATATATATATGTATATATGTATGTATGTATGTATTTATTTATTTATTTATTTATTTATTTTCATAATCTATCGATATGTAAAGATGGACCTTGAATATCAGCAAGTGAAAAATGCAAGCAGTGAGGGAATAGATATCCGAATATACTGTAAAGGAATTCACGTGGCTCTGGTAAAGTGCTTTATTTCCTGCTATTTATGTAGTCAGTATTACTCTAGTGGTTATTACTACTTTGTTTCACCGTTTATGAAGTATCTTACGTTAAGCTGTGTGGTGTAAGGAAGTATGCGAATGATGCTTTGTTTAGATGTGTACGGCTACTCAATCCAAGAAACATTCTATTGTACCAAGCGATAGGCGGGAAACTGTTTGGGGAACCCATTTAGCATGTTATGTCGTGCCACCCACCCACCCTCACCATCCTAGCTCCCTTTAAATACACCAAAATAGACATCCCCTAAAAAGTGAAGAGATTCTGAGATGGCCCATGGGTTTTATAACTTGAAGAGCAATTATGGACTCAGCTTTGTTAAGGCCCCAAAAGCTCAGCCAATAATACCTCGTTATCTACAATAGTTTATATTTGACTGATTTCACATCTGACATGAATTTGTGGTATCATGCAAAGGTTTATTTAAAAAAAGGAATCAGCAATATATGATTATTTACTTTTTTATTGTATTTTTTGGAGCTGGTTCATATTCGTTGCTAATTTAACATATTCACGTCATTTTTCAACCTTTTGAAGCACAACAAAGCAAAATACAGCATCCTTTCAATTTCAAATGCATTCTTTTAGAAGTACGACTACTATTTTTAACATATGTTTTAAACATCTGACTCACTTTCTTTTTAAAAGCATTTCAGGCAGAATCAAACTTAACTATTCACCATTTTATTAAGCAAAGCTGTCTTTCCATATTACCATTTAATATTGTTTTTTTTCAGAAAAACTTGCTCACCTAGCTCGGAATAATAGTTCACCTTTTGTAATTTATTTCACTTTTTGTAAAGTATGAATCATCATCAACATTATGTTTAAAATAAAAATTAAAATGTCTTTTCGGTTATGGCAACTATTAATGTTTAAGGCTGATTTACTGATGCAGACATGTTTGTTTGTTTGTCTTTTTAGGATTCCACGGGGGCACCGTGGTCATCTAATACGGAAGACTCTTCTGGACACGTTAATGCATCAAATGCTTTGAAAGAATTTTCTGTTTGGCAACGGAATTTTAAGCATTCTAACAACCTTACATATGACCATGCCATGGCAATGTCTGGGCAAGTACAAAGAGCATAACAACCATACATTTGATATTGTCTTGACAATGTCTGGGCAAGTTACACACCAACCTTACACATGACCATGCTATGACAATGTCTGGGCACGTTATACACCAACCTTATATATGAACATCTCATGACAATGCCTGGGCACGTTACACACCAACCTTACATATCACCATGTCATGACAATGTCTGGGCACGTTACACACCAACCTTACACATGACCATGTCATGACAATGTCTGGGCAAGTTTACAAGAGCATAACAACAATATACATAACAACAATACATTTGATATTGTCATGACAATGTCTGGGTAAGTTACACACCAACCTTACACATGACCATGCCATGACAATGTCTGGGCACGTTATACACCAACCTTACATATGAACATCTCATGACAATGCCTGGGCACGTTACACACCAACCTTACATATCACCATGTCATGACAATGTCTGGGCACGTTACACACCAACCTTACACATGACCATGTCATGACAATGTCTGGGCAAGTTTACAAGAGCATAACAACAATACACATAACAACAATACATTTGATATTGTCATGACAATGTCTGGGTAAGTTACACACCAACCTTACACATGACCATGCCATGACAATGTCTGGGCACGTTATACACCAACCTTACATATGAACATCTCATGACAATGCCTGGGCACGTTACACACCAACCTTACATATCACCATGTCATGACAATGTCTGGGCACGTTACACACCAACCTTACACATGAACATGTCATGACAATGGCTGAGCACGTTACACACCAACCTTACACATGACCATGTCGTGACAGTGTCTTGGCAAATAACAAGACCATAACACGATTTATATTGTTTATAAGGGTGCGGGATAGAGCTACTTTCAGAACCGATGTTATGTGACAAGGGTGACCATACAATTAGCCAATAGATGCAGCTTTCAATAATCTTAAAGCGAATCGGTACGCATTCATGATCTGTATACACGCTGCTCCAAAAGCGAAGATATAAAACTTACCCTGATTGGCTTATAAAATTAGTGAGCATATGTTACCTGATCATGTCCTAAGCGGTTGTTGTCAGATCTTAATGTAAACAGAGGAATTCTGATCTTCATCAGATTGGTAATGCTTCAGGATATGACAGAGAATTACATCCGTAATCTACATCCAGTTCTCTTTGACAATGGTCAAAGATTACCTGAAGAGAGTTTGGATTATACAGTGTGTTCACCAGCAGAATTGTTCTCCGACATTGTTTATAACGCTGTCAACTACCAAGGTTACGTCACGCGCATATTGTCTCTTGATTGGCATAAAACTCATTGACAGGATCAAACAAACAAAAGCGTTATTAAAAAGAATCAGAACATTCCAAATACCCCCGTATTACGTATATTGTAAATTCATGTTAATCGTGGTTACATATGTTTAACAGTTTTCGAGATTATTTTTTTTTTGGTTTTTACAACAAAAGAAACGTTCAAAGAAAACTATTAGTAACAAATGCTTCTAGAATCTTTTGTCATTTCAATGAATTCTCGTGTAATTTTGTTAATTTTTTTCGCAGGAAATATTTCATTGGAGGTACCGTTGGTATGTATGATATTTTAAGTATTTTATAATAAAAGCATAGTATGAAAAAAAAGCATGTTTATGAAAATGTAACGATATGCGCTGGAAAGAGACGGAGCTGTGCGAATTGAGACATTTGTAGGCCATCAGTTAGATTGAAACTTGGTATACATCCAGTTAAGTAAGCGGGGAAGTAGGCATATATGAGTATAGTTATGTAACGATTTAGGTTTATGGGTGTATTTAATTTAAGAATTTAATGTTGTTTATCGTGTTTATCGTGGTAGAAACTATATGTTGCCGAATCGCACAGCTATGAATGCTGTGTAAGTCGGTAACTGACAGTTTATACCACGACAAACTCAGAAAAACAACATTAAACTCTTATAACTGCAATTCTTTATATTTTATTTATTCTATTTGTTTTTATATTCTTAAGAGTTTTATATTATCAGTTAAACAGCGTTATTTAGCGTTCGAATTCGTGTTGAAGGTGTTTGCTATGTAGCTATTTATAATAACAGGGGATTCACACCTGTCAGGAAATAGCTCCGTCACTATCAAGTGAGTTCTACACATGATAGGCGATCTAAGGTATTGAACATTCTACAGTATGACCCTAATCCTTTATCTAAATTGATTAAGACTATCAGTAAATGGTGATAGTAATAGAGGTCCAATAATCAAACAATGCATGACATCGACCATGACATGGTAGGATAATAGCGGATTTAACTGCCAACTACAACCATATCGTAACTATCAGGGTCGACGTTTTACACTTTGGACTGCGAGTCCAGTTGTCATAATGTTAGTCTTGAGCCGTTGAAAAAGTGATGTAGCTCCGAGGCTTTCCTGACATATTGTGAGCTTTTCGGCTTTTAAAAAAAAATCAAAGTAACAGAATAAAATATTTCCTTCAGAAAAACTATAAAGCTCGGTTATGTAATTCTGCCAAATAAATTTATAAAATTTTCAAATTAAATAACAACGTACCGTTTTTAGTTCCTTTTATTGGCATGCAGTCTGCATGCGTTCCAATTTAGTGTCTATATTAGTTACTCTGCAAGTGACTATATTTATTGAGAGTAATAAAAAGTTGTTTTCCGAACAGTTTATAGAGAAATTAAAGCAACTGGGTTTGATTACATAGTTATGTTCATTGGAAATCTTACCTACATTTATCAACGAATGCAACCGTTTGGTAAATAAGATACATTTAATGAAATGAAGGCTATTCCGATCATCGGCGGGAAGGCCTGTGCAAGTTACAATTCCAATACCGCTTTTAGCTACCTCGATTACTTTGCTTCTCTAAAATTTGAAAAGCATTGATTAATACAAAGTCTAAGTATTTTACTTGCAACGTTGTATGAATCAAAGACTTTATCGTTAACGCGAGCTGAGTTGCCCTTGAGATCTTCTTTTGTAGTAACCCAAATGTTATAAGAGCCCGCACAAGTACAAGATCCAGACTTGCTGATGAGATTTCATTACTCTGCCCTACTTCTTAGTATCATATGTGATCTAACTGTATCATGAGTGATTGCAATGTAGCCAGACATTTTGCCTTATTATATGACGCTTCTTTAATGCGACATGAATTGTTTATGAAGACAGCCATTGATAACAAAATGTATTGTAATTATTGTCATATGTTATGGAGATGCTGTATAGCTAACGCTCATTATTTCAGGTATAGCATATTTAAACACGGTATGTGATTCAAACGATGTCTTTAAAACCTCCCTGGCTGAGGATGCAGGTTATCATCTCGTACTTGTTGCCATTCACGAGCTGGGACACTTGTAAGTACACTCCATCCTTCTTTAATGATCACCTTCAAAAAGCAACTACCTCTCTACACAACCTAGCTATAATTTGACTTCACTTCATCTTGTCTCTACAGTATACTTTTTTCCTCATACCAACCACCACCTTTATTGAATAGTCTACGACTAATTAGATGTGTTCCAGTGACTGCTAAAAGCTTTTACCCATGGATCTTAGTCACAAGGACACTGTGGTCTCATTCAAAAGTACTCTCACCCATTTCAGCTAGAAAAAAAACATACGTAAAAACCTAATAATTTGTATTAAACATGTTTCGGTGTTTTAATTGCATATTCTTGGTTTTGTAATTTGGTCGTTAGATGTGTTATGTGTTATTTAGGCTCTGTACTGTGCCCAGATTATTATTATTATTATTATTATTATTATTATTATTATTATTATTATTATTATTATTATTATTATTATATGAGTTAAGTTTTGCATTAAATATTTTAGTTGTGCATTATAATTATGTTGCGACTTAAAATGGCGCGAAGATAAGAGTCTAGTATTTTAATTATTTTAAAGGAAAATATCATCATAACAAACCATGGGTAGTGTTTGTTTTTTTTTTTTTTTTGTTTTTTTTTTTTGTTTTTTTTTTGGTTTGTGGTTTGGATTTGTCACAGTTTATATATTTGGCAATATTTTTTAATTAAAAAATTGATGTTAGCAAGTCGTTAACATATAAATTTATTCTCATCAATTGGTATACGAAAAGGATAAATCCAATGTCGTCACGCCGCAGAACTACCCATCCATATTCCAACAACAGGTCTTACTAGACATTTTTTTTGGCAAACTTTGGTCCGACAAGGACCTATAGCAGAAACATGATAATAATATTACATTAAAGACACACAAAACAAAATTACTAATGATTTTTGTTGAAATGATGCTTGTAAGATTCTGACTGAGGAATTAAAGTTAATTCCTTATGCAACTAGTGACTTTTATGGTGAATCAACAGTGCCCCCAACCCCTCTTTTTACATTTATTTTTACAGAAAAGGGGTATTTTGAATATTTTCCTGTGACAGAAGAGCTAAAAGAATCAGTATATGCCTTGTACATGAATACAGTTCACTAGTAATCTAAGAATTTGCATACTTTTCATCATCCCTAAACCATATAGATTATTAGATATTTACCTCTGTATCAGACAGATGTAAATGCGCATGCCAAGTCCGCGACTCATTTGAAGCCCAAGTTACAAGTTACGCATTTGATCTCCTGTGTTAGTCTAACTGTGACAGGCGTTCACCAACAACAATCAACCAGTTTCAGAGCCTAACTCAAAGTAAATCTAAACCACATTACAGATTTAGCTTTTTTATGAACTGAAAAATGCTAGGATAGTGATAATTAGGCTTATGCAGTCTACCTTAAATATTAGGTAGGTATCAAAATGCGAAACTATGCAGCGAGACCTCAAGACTGGGAGAGCATTTGTCTCTTTACTATTGATTTAAGCTGCTTTAATAATAAAGCCGTTGATGGTTAAGACGCTGGGTCCAGTGGAACATGTGTGTGTAGTTTGATACTCAGCACTAAAATAGCATTGAAATGTGCTGAATTCAAACTTAATTTTGAAGAAAAGATAAAAATAACTATAGGTCTGAATCTTGCATCCCGATTTTCAAGGGGCTTCTATTTGCTTATGGAGGAACTGCTTCATTAAAGAAACCGTGCTCATGGGAGATACGTTTCAAGAACGTTTGTTTTTATGCAATAGCGTACTTACTAGAGGGCAGACGGACGGGGCAGTAGCCTCGGACACCAGAGGTCTTGGGGTGCCCAGAAATAACTGATAAACATTGTTTGGTAAAATACCAAAATTGTGTTTGTAAATTTTGTACCCTGTATCGCGACCTTTCAGCCATTTCGTAGCGTAACAGGAATTTGCGAAGTAATTTATGTTGCCATGTTTGCTTTATGAACAAAATGCTACTCCATCCATTGGCACACACACACACACACACACACACACACACACACACATACACACACACACACACACATACACACACACACACATACATACACACACACACACACACACACACATACACACACACACATACACACACACACACACACACACACACCGCTAATCCTGTTTTACATTAGAGCTGATGAGAGTTATCCTAATATCATCAATACCATCGCCTGGGTACAAATCAGTTTATTTAGACGGTTTATCTCCGAATACACCAGACAACCAGTAGTACTTAGATTTATGGGTAGAGATGGGATTATATTTTTCTAAACGCCTGCAGATGTCGATAATTTCAAAAGACGTCGATTTCGACTTTCGACTTTTTTGACAATTGTGATTTGGTTTGAATCGTGACTGTATAGCTTGCATGTTTATTACGTTCGGTAGTGATCGACGAATTCAAACTTAAATACATTAAAGTGATTGTTGCTGAAGGATTGTGTTTCTCGATTTAAATTTATTGCATGGTGTTTTGATAATAAAAAGTAAAACTACTCAGGGATGCGTTATTTCGATCCGGCAAAATTTCTTCATATATTTGTACTGTTAATATTTTTTAGAATAACATGCATTAGAATTTCTTTTGGTTTTAAACAAGCGGATGTCAGAAATAATTTGTAATATGAATATTCACTTTCAACAAATGGACCTAAAATGGTATTACATTGTCTTGTGTAAATGACATAATTTATATATTCGGAAAAGACATCAAATGACATCAAACGCTTTGGAGGCAAGAGCTCCACTGAAGTTCTCTCAGCGCTCTAACCGTAGCCCTTTGCTGCTGGGAGGGGACTATTGTCCTTCCCAATAACCCTCCCCGGCTTCGGTCCTTTGGGCCTTTTGTATTCCGACCGTTTGGCTCTGGGCGTCATTTATGCCACTGGCCACGGGCCGCCATTTACCCTTGGTATTCCACTGTTTTTATGTAATGACTGTCCCAATAATGATTGAACATACTTTAAAAATATTGAACGGCAATATTACATTAGACATGTTTCAAATGAAGAGACTTTACGTTTGTTTTCCTCTATGTCAGATTCACGTCTACAAATTTTACAAGTTTAAAGTTTATAGTTGGCAAATCTTGGCAGAAAAGGTGAAATAAGCTAAAGATGAAAACAGTATATTGCTAATATTTATATGTGACATCGAAAAAACGCGGTAACATTTGACCCACAGCAATTTTGAAAGTATGTGTGTTTCACAGAGAGGGCGAACAGACCTTTTGACTTTTTTCTATAACGTAATAAACTTTTGTATGAAAAAAAATAACGGAAACGAAACAAATAAGGTGAATTACGTCAAATTGAGGCATCTGACTGATAGTCTCATTTAGTTTATTTTCTTACTTTGGCTTTCTTGTTTTTTGTATGTTCGTTCTGTTTACCTTTCGGACGTTTCATTGAGGTTTCTCCCTCTCTGTTGGTGTAATTAAATCATTACTATAATTAATTTCTTATTCAACATTTTATTAAGACCTATACGATATTGTGACCTAGGATCATGTAATGTAATATGTATAGATCCGTGTGTGATAGCTTGCACACGTGAAAAGAAGTTTTAAACTTAATTATTTCCATATCTATTGCAGACCAAGTCTAATTAATATTTCGCAGACTATGTGTATTAACTCCATTAAATGCAGCTAAAGTTATCTCTGATCGCTTTCGAAATTTGTGTATATCTCTGTGTAACATAAATTGCATCTGTAATTTTACATCTGCCTTGAAAAAATATTCTTGCTGGATTTGATTGTTTGTCCAGCATTACACCATCATACACTACAAGATTATTAATAAAATCATCAGGTTTATCAACACTTGGAGCTTCATCAATATCGATGATAAAATGAATAATATCATCAACTTTTTCAGTTAATATTTTCGCGTTTACATTAAAATCTTTATGGCTCATTGTAGCATCTCTGACCATCCATCTACATGATGGTTTCACTAAATATAATTATCCCATTTGAGCCATCACATTATCAAATTAAGTAAATATTGTGTCTTTCCACTTAAACGGATCTATTGTTATTGTTCTGATAGATTTTGGTATCGCAGGATGATGTTTGACTGGTACTTATTTTCGTGCCGCTGAGAAATCAGTTACATATTTATTATAAATATATGGATTTAAATTGTTTACGTTGTAGAGTTAAAACTCCAACGACTGATTTAGTCACTATAACAACAACAACAAAAAGGGAAAAATAGCATATGGTGTAAAATATGCATTATGTGACAGAATATGTTTTTCCGTTTTTACCTAAAATTCAATATAAAAATGGCGGTGATATTGCAACACTAATGTCAAAATTTTGTGGAAATCTACTGGCTATATACTCAGGACGAAATACATCTGCCAAGATATAATTATTTTGGTCCTGGATTCTTACTTGATATTCGACTTGACGTAAGAGATCAGCCAAGATATGGAGAGTATCCAATGAATGCAATTGATCAAGCATGTCACGTTCATGATGAAGCGTATACAAATCGAAATTTAAAACAAATACATAATGCAGACGTGACGTTGATTCATTCGTTAAATTCCATAAAAGATATTGTTGAGAATCATTAGTTAATTGGTTGGTAAGATCCGCAATGAAAGTTAAACTAATATTAAAGACCGCTAATTAATCAACCGATTATTAGTATAATGGACTCGATGTGTTATAGCCCAAGAGGATATTGGAGGGTTAGAGCACTGATTAGTAGACTTGTCGATGGAGCAAATGTTACACGTTCTGTTGCTGATAATTGGTTAGCATGACAGGCAATATGGCAAAACAAATTCAGTACGCACACTTTGATGTCAGCTCTCATATGAAAGTTCATCAAGCAGATATTTTGTTTTTACCTCATGATACTATTAAATTTGGTAGACGTCAATAACAGGGGAAAATACCCGTTAGATGTTGTTGACAATGCATGTAAATATAACGAAGCAGAGCCGTTATTACTTAAATTGGCTATTGACGTTGTAGTGCTTTTGACCCTTGCAATGGCCACAACTGCTACAAGTTGATCATGGCAAAGCATTTATTGGTGCAGGATCATCTCTGATAAGATAACATGACGTCAAATCCATATTAACTTCAATATTTTTGTTTGCGTGTATTTACTGGGGATAACACAATGGTACAGGTATAATTAAATAAATTAATTCCTTATGTAATAAAAACAATTTTCGTTGAAGTGTATCACGAATTATATTTCTGCTTGCAACTATCAAATTATTTGGCCTCCATAAATTCAAAACATCGTTTATATGTGTTTCTAAAATTATGACACGCATTGTTTCACATTGAACTTTATTCAGTTGTAGTATGATTAATTTTTGTTTAAGTTCACTTAAAACTGGATCAAGTGATCTATGATTATTATTTATTTCTTCATATTAATCTATAAAACCCTTCAACCTTTTGAATTTAGACACTCTAACAAATGGTGGAGGTTGTCATTGATCGCCGCACATAATCACAGCAGTATCTGTTGTCAATACCCAATCAATAAAGATTTTTAATATATATTTAGATTCTATGCATATTTTATCCAAAATGATGATCACTGGAATGTAATTTCACCCATTCGTTCAGGAGTCCATTTATAACCTTTCCATTGAAAGAAACTAAGAAAAGTACATGATTTAACATTTTTTTCCTTCATCTCTCTCTCTCTCTCTCTCTCTCTCTCTCTCTCTCTCTCTCTCTCTCTCTCTCTCTCTCTCTCTCTCTCTGGCGACTCTATGTGTAGGACTTGAAACAATCAGAATAATTAAGTATATTTTCTTGTTTAATTTTCCAACAATTGTACCTATTTTAGCTCTGTCTGACAAGTATTACTTCGACTTTCAAATGGACGTCTCTTCGTTGTATCAGCAATTATAAAATTAAGTTCAGGATCGTCTATAATCAATCTAGTACAAAGTCGTTTATGATCATATGATCCTCCCTGGCTAAATTTACCAATCATTTTTCTGCAGAGATCTTTTGCAGGTTTTATTTTCAAAATCGGTTTCATCAGGATTTTCGTCGGAATATTTCTTTGTCTGTGGTAACCAAACTTTTGTCTGGGGACGATATCATATAATTGCTTCACTTGATTCATGAACTATTAGTATTCATATATCGCAATAATGCAATCGATACCCATCTCTTTTCTGGAAAGTGTCTATCAAACCAAACATACCAAATCGGACGAAGAGTTCTCTCAAACTCAAACGACTCAGTACACGGGAATCTAGTCAAATCAGAATATGGTAAAGGCCCAATTATTGCAACTCTGGTCATCTCATGTATTGGATGTCTAAATCTCTTAAATATTCAGAACATTTTACCATTTTGAGAAAGCTTCCTGGATAAAACGTTTTCATATCAACATAAATAACATTATTATAATCGTACTCGAATTGTTTCGGCTTCTGATGATTTTTTTCTCTCTTGCAAAGTGAGAAGCAAATGACGGAACAGTAAAACAAGTTCTTAGCAATTATTCAGCATCAAGCGTATATTTCAGCGTAAGATTTTTCAATTTTACGTGAAGCACTTTCATTTTTTGACAGTTAATTAATGAATTATTTCTTTCAGCCTGTCGGCGTACCATGATCCTTTTGTAGGCGAATGTTCGCAAGGCTTTGTTATGTTCTGGGCTATCTACACAGTAGGTTACACTAGAGCCAGAAATCAGCACACGTTTTCCTCGTGCAGCATTGACTACTTCACAAGCAAGTTGGTTTCACTGGGGTAATGGCGGATTTATATGCAAACATAACATGATATATGTATCGTCTACTACTGCGGATTAGATTTTATATTTCTGTCAAGTTTAATAGATGTTTTGAAATTCTATTTCATCGATATACACATGATCTAGTGAATAACTTCGACTTAGAGGGTTTAGAAAGGCAGAGTGGAGTGAAGTAGGATACATGAGTGAACACCTAGATAAACAAAGAAATAAACTGACAGAAAACGTGGATTCGAGATTTCAATGAAACACAACATTTTCAGCTAATAGTTTATATCTTCTATATAAAAAACACCAAACCTCTTCTTTTAAACAACAAATACTAAACTTGACATTGAGATAGATATTTGCCTCGAAACACAAATCGTAGACAAATGGTAACACCATTTCGTTTAATTGCGTACACAAACCAACGTGACATCTTATAGGTGACGTTCAATACAGAAACGCAATAAACATATTCCAATAGAACACAATTAGCCTTGACGCAAATCCTATATGGAGCTATTTAGATCGGCTTTATTCTATTATCAACATTTACGAAATTATTTATTCGTTCGGTTTTTAAAGGTGATGTAAAACAACTTTCTATACAGTGCTGACAGTGGACATAATTTCAACAATGACTCATATGTTTCATTAAATCAATTATTTATTTTTTTAATTATTAACTCATTTAAAAAATATGAGAAATGAATATCTACCTAATATATTTTAACGGCATAAACGATAAGCAACTTCAATGGTCAACGGACAGTATGTCCGAAAATTACTTAACGGGACTAAATCATAGAGTTCTTGAAATTGTCCCCAACAGCAAACAACAGTACAGTTTACCTTCGTACCAATCTTTTCCGATATCAACCGATCCAGTGGCCTAGTGGTTAGAGCGCCCGCCGCGGAAGCGGGAGTTCGTGGGTTCGATCCCTGGTCGAATTATATCAAAAACTTGTAAAAGGGGTACTAACAGCTGCCTCGCATGGCACTCAGCACTAAGAGGACTTCTTGGACTGGTGTCAGTAAAATGTGATTGTATGGGACATTTTGCTAAATGTCTGCGGCATGATGCCCCAGTGCTAGACATCACTATAAACTTCCTCACTGCAGACATCATAGCGATATAACTGAAAAATTGTTAAAACTACGTTAAAAATCCTAATCAAACAAACAAACAAATAAATCTTTTCCGATATCAAAACAATGTGACAAAATATATTTAAAAGTCTGAAAAAATCTTCCCAAACTTGGATTTTTGGGTGATATGCAGGTTTAAATAGATGGATGCCTAATTCATGCATAACTTGCTGAAAATTCCAGACCTGCCATTTTAACCCTAATCAAATGGGCAGATTTTGGAAAAGAAACTGTTCAAAAGCAAACTTTATCACAACGTTTATTATTGTTTTAGTTTTAAAAATCCTCAATGGAAATGCCTATTGAAGTCTTGCTGATGCACACACTATGGACAATATGGTCAACATATCTTTGCCTTACTTAGTCACATCCTACTGTTATTATGCTTAAAGGTTCGTCAAATGCATAAATATACTGAGTATGATCCTTAGATACCTTCAGATTAGGTTTCCCTACGAATTATCTCGCGTGACAAGATCGACAGAGTTTGGAAACATCACTGTTCATTTCAGGCCAATAAAAATAAATAAAGAATTTGTAACCAGTCGCATTGGTCTCTAAACTACTCCTTGAATAAGATACATTCATTAGAATACGACTTCTCAAGTTCTCAGGAAAAGGCTAAATACCTGATGATCTCTTTTCGCTTGTAAATTCGATACGGATCTGTCCCAATTTTTTCTTATATCTCATGAAATTTAGGTAATATGACTCACGTATGATCTCATAACCGTTTAATATACATTCCTTAATCAGCAACAAGACAGGGATGTTTGGAATTCGCGTGCCATGCCATTACGTGCACATTTAAATATTAGGGTCTAATGCTCCCTTTGGATATTTTTAGCATTTTTCTTTGTCAAAATGGGACAAATATTTATCCACTTAATATATCTAGTATAAAAAAAACCTGAATTTGTGTGAAATTATAAATTGTTTTCAACGTGCCAACTCTAATTCGTTTCATCAAAACTGAAATTATCTTTCTTTTCTTTTCTCTGTGCATCTGCATTAGCATATTTTTCTTTCCCTCTCTCTCTCTCTCTCTCTCTCTCTCTCTCTCTCTCTCTCTCTCTCTCTCTCTCTCTCTCATCTTTCTACAGTTTTATTCACCTCTCTCTTTTGTCGTTCGGTAACTTTGTATCTCTTTTTCTACATATCACTGTGTTTGTCTCTCTTTTTCCTCTTTTTCCAATTGCAGTTGACTCTCTCTCTCTCTCTCTCTCTCTCTCTCTCTCTCTCTCTCTCTCTCTCTCCTCTTTTTTCAAATACATTTCTCTTTCTCCTTTTCGAA
Organism: Unio pictorum; assembly: GCA_030141615.1. Lineage (NCBI taxonomy): Eukaryota > Metazoa > Mollusca > Bivalvia > Unionida > Unionidae > Unio > Unio pictorum. Next base: position 603,790 of record JARLTB010000374.1, read on the forward strand.
AACCCATTTGTCTTTCCTCTTTCTGAAGCTCAAGCTATTTCCGTCTTGTATTGTAAATATCAATTCCATTTCTTTTACGGTTGAGCCTGATGCAGACTTACTAATCAAAGCACTAAACCATAGAACATTTTTCCAAAAGAAAATTCTAACAAATATTGAACCAATCCACATTTTATTTATTGCTTTGTTCAAGAAACCTTTGTCTCAGATCGATGATTATCTCAGGTAAGCTAATGTAAATCGTCTTTTTGCAAGGACTATAACCGTTCCTTTGTAAAATTCAAAACAAAAATCTCCATTTTAGATCACTTGGTGAAACCTTATTTTGTTTCTTTACTAGCAGTTATTTCTCAAATATGTAAATAAATACCAGAGACTTAGAAAATTATGAAACAAAATGAATTTAAATTTCAATAACAAAGGTTTCGTAAATATTTTAAAGAAATTCGTATCCCGATAAAGCCCAAATTTCTTTTCTACATCTTCATGGTCGTAAAATAAGTAATGTATGGAGCAAAAACCACATATTTTTAACAAATAAATTCAACAAATAATTTATGTCGGCAAAATAGGAACTGAGATTGAAAGAGAACGTACGGCAACGTGACATAATGCAAATTAAATTCCAAAACAGTCCAAAATATTCCATCACCAGTTCTAACGATTAAATTTCAGTAGTATTAGAAATAAGATCTAGTACTGAGGGTGTTGATGTGCCTATAATATTGATTGTACAAATGTACCAGTGACCTGAAGTGTGATGATAACAGTCTTCCAATTAATCGCAATAATATAATCCAAAATGATATTGTCTGAATTCCCTATAATTCCACATTAATGTTTCTGTCCACGAAAATTATTAAAAATCTTTTCGTATTTCTAGGGGTAACAAATTGGCATAGATAATTTCACTCAAGTAAACTACTGAGCACAGCAGCAATACTGATTTTAACTATGGATGATAAAGCAAGAATGAATGTATATTCATGCAAACAAGACTATATCATTATTTAAGACACCAAACATAAGCCAATATGTGGCACAAAAATACATTTTAGAACAATCTAAATTGTAAATAAATAGATAAGGTCTGTTACTAAATTTATAATAAGGCATACGGTAACAATTGGCTAAGCTAGGCAATTTTCATCGGGAACGTTAATATCCTTGACTCAGTCACAACATAAATGTTTCCCTTTATTGATAATTATGCTAATATTTAGCCCACACTCCTAGTGAAATACTAACTTTGTATAACTTGTTTACAGAGTGACATGCTGTATTTAGGTACACAACGAGCTTCATTTTGGACACTGGCAAGTCCATTATATAATTATATGTAAAATATAATCATGTAGAAACACATAACAAAACTACAAATTAAATATACATAACGGCATATTGATAAATTGTGTTTTCCTCTTCGTAAATACAAACATACATCCATTCATCCATCTATCCATCCATCCATCCAGACATACATACATACATACATACATACATACATACATACATACATACATACATAAACATACATACATACATACATACATACATACATACATACATACATACATACATACATACATACATACATACATATAAACTTACATACCATAGTCAGAGTGTGTCAGCTTCTATATGTATGTTAAAAATATAATGTACGTATTTTAATAATTTACAGGGTCAACAGGTGTACACGCCAGCACTCGTTTACGGATCAGGAATACAATGCTTACATATCAAAGCCTATCGGTGGGGAACAACTCAGTTTGGATCAGCAATGTCAGGTGTACTTCGGGGTTGAATCGTATGCATGTGATAAGGTATGACAACAATTATAGCTTATTTACCCCATCCTCTTCATACTTGTCTAACACATCAATCTTTATCCTAATCTTTATCTGTATATTTTCTTCGTCGCCATTGCCATTATCTTATTCATCACACTTTTTTTTATCAGCAATCACCTACTCAGGATTCGATATATAGTATCTTTTTTCCTTTCACTGTATGTAAACTTCAGTGGCAAAAATAATTCTTGAAGCTATCCATGGAGAACGCAAACACTTAGATACACATCAAAAATACTCATAGAGCAAAGCGTACATTTTTACAGCGGTTATTTAACTGTAGCAATACCGAACAATATTATAAAATGTTTCAGTAAGGCTGGGCTAATTTAACACCACCTCGACGATAGTTCTAAGAATCGGATCAAAACTCCAGTGATTGGGAATCCATGTAGCGTAATCGTTTCGCATTCATTTTGCTATTACGAGGTCGTGGGTTGTAACCCAGGCCGATTCAACAAAACGGCTTACAAAAATGGTTGTTTTCTTTGTTGTAGAGTTTAACGCCATTTTTCAGCAAACGATAGGTTATACATTGCAGAAAGTATTATTGGTGACCGCCCTCGATATAATTGCCCGGTTCTAGTGTGAGAATATATAGATTAAACTGAGCAGGTATATTCAACAAACATATACGAGCGCCCGTAAAGATAAGCAAACAATTTAATCAAGTACATACACAATTGTGAAACTCCCTTTCACTAGGAAAACACTCTACGTTAGAAATAAAACTTTCACCTAATTACAATAAAATTCGAAATAGATTTAAATAAATTAGCCGATCTGTTACTGATAGCTTTAAATCTTCATAGGATTGATTGGTACTATCGAAGTCAAAGCCTTGTTCAATTTGATAACCTGATAGTCCACAGTCTCCGTTCTCTGCTCCGTTCAGACTTTTGTTCTATACGACACTTCCTACCGTCCATCTCAAGATACTCTCTGCACATGTAGAATTTAAGCACGATGCCGGATTTTTCCACTGGATTATGCCTAGCTGCAATCCTTTTCCAGTTTCTTTTCCACAGTATACGTCTCAGTTTACGTAACGTCAATACTTCCTAAAAAGCTTTCATCTCCTTTTAAAAGAAATTAAGCAACGCTTAGTCTCTCGTTACAATTGATACAGTATTCCTGGTTCGAAAATCAGATACTTCTATCACTGGTAAATAGTTTATATGGCTAGAAATCAACTACACCTACCCTGCTAATCCGTTATGCCTTGACCATATACATTAATGCACCATATATCGAGGATTTGAATTCTGGCCCCGCCTTAATTTACACAGCAAATAAATTGAATACACTGACGCTGAATCATATATGAAATCTAAATTCGATGAATTCACCTGTATTCTCGTAATCATATTAACTAATGTACGGCATTAAATTCTTAGAGCCTAATTATTATGCAATCAAGATGACAAATTAAAACAATACGTCCAACTGATCCAAGAATTAATGTAAGATCTTCTATTCATAACTCAACATAGTGTTTTACGACATAAATTAACCCTACGTCATTCTTAACTAAGAATTAAGGTAAGACTTCCGATTCATAATTCAACAGCACATTATTATACAAATGTATCAAATAGAATCATGCAAGACCTGTAAAATAAAGCAAACATTATATAAATTGTATCAACAATGTACATGGAATTGTGACACTATACCTTTGTACTTTTTGCCACTCAAACAGCTACTTTGGCGGCTGCCTGGACCACGCTTTCTTAAGTTGAGAGGGAATTTCTTTCAAAGCCCCAGGTGTCTGCACTTGGTAATTTTCTCTTACAGAAAAAGTTCAGACTATTTTCTAGTTTCGATAAAGCGATATTCTTGAGAGATAGCCAGAAATTTTCCCCATCTTAGACCATTCGGCCACTTGGGACTCCTACAAAAAGGTTATTAGGCGCAAGAGGTTAGTGTTAGGACTAGTCGTCCTAGTGTCAGATTAATGCTACTGGGTGGGACATAATGATGCATGTCTGCAGCATGATGCACCAGTGTGTTATGTATATCTATATTTTCTGCATCTTCTGTTATATAATTTTATTTCATTTTCATAATATGTATTTCTGGTAGTATACTGTATAGAATAAGTTTTGTTATCAATTGTGTGCGTAATTTGGATGTTGAAACACAAAATCACATCGGATCTATAAATATTTGTTTATCTATATGATTATAATTAGTAATCAGAATCGTAATAATAAGACTGGTGGTATACGGAAGTTTTGAGATTGATATTGTGACATTGTTCCGTGTGGGCATGTGAATTTAATACGTCGTGACTGAGCACGTCGTATATAAAATAGAGTATGTTGATTGTTTGGCTTCTTTTCTGTTACCTATGTTTGTGACCATAGAGTCGAAAAACAGTGTTGGACATCACTATAAACTGTCGCAGTTGAAATATCGTAGTGATATGACTGAAAATTATTAAAGATAATCAGAGACAAACACAATAATTTTCTAGTGGGGGTCCCGATTGGCAGAGTGGTCTAAAGCGCTCACCGTTATGAATCACTGCCATCTCACCTCTGTCTGCGTGTGTTCGAGTCTCAGGCTCGGCTATAGTGGTTATGTGAGAAAGATTGCCGGTAGCTTCTCATGGGTCGGTGGTTCTTTCCAGGGTTTTCTTAAGTTCTTCCTCCAATAATAATACTGGCCGCCATGTATAGCTTATCTTGTGTTTAAAAATGTCGTTAAAACGTACAACTACAACAAATAATTTGCTAGTACCTAGAAACACGAAAAAGCTAGGTAGCATGCTTATTCATACATCTGGTGTACATGGTATGATCTCTGATCCCCACTAAGGGGCCCCGAGTGGTCTAAAGCGCTCTCCGGCACGGATCACTGCCATCTTACCTCTGTCTGCGTTGGTTCGAGTCTAAGATTCGGCTAATGTAGTTATGTGAGAAAGCTTGCCGGTAGTTTCTCGTGGGTCGGTGGTTCTTTCCGGGGGTTTTTCCGGGTTCTTCCTCCACCAATAATACTGGCCGCCATGTGTTGCCTATCGTGTGCTGAAAAATGGCGTTAAACCCTACAACAACAATAAATCTCTGATCCCCACGTGCATAATGCGAGGTTGTTGATGCAAAGTGTGGGTTCTGTTTTCATCGGAATATCAGGATTCCTCCATCTTGATAACCTTCTCAAGGAAAATTCTCGGTCAGTATGATGTAATAGTTGTTAGAATTTCTTTCCATTAATCTTAGCAAGAGTACAAGAAAAGCGCTTTGAATAATGGCGTATAGCTCAAGACAAAATAACATTAGCACTGATTAATACATCCGACACAATGTTCGAAATTTTTCTCTTAGTTAAATACTTCTGCATAAAAATAATTACATATATTCAGTACCCTTGAATTGATATAGCAATATTTTAAAAAATTATGTAATCTATAATGATATTAATCAAGTAATGGGACAATCTGTCGAATGATAAATCATTGCACTGACCTATCTACAAGGGATGATATAACAGAGCAAGTGACCCATCTATGCTAATATGAAAACTAAGCCCCAAAAGAGGGATATGATAGGTAAAGGCAATTTTCAAAGCGTAGTCAATACTAGTTTTTCCAATTTACATAATACATTTAAGTACATATTTAAGAATTAGTCTTATAAAAAATATATTCTGAATGAATTATTGTCTTCCTCATTTATAAATTCTCGAAACCTATCAGTCTATGTTTGCCCAAGAGTCCTACATGGACTCATAATTTTTATTGCATAGTATATGATTGTTGGTGGTGGATGAAGTTAGAATAAGATAAACTGTAAACAGAAAAGCTATCACTTTTTAACTCAGCTACGGTATCAATACCGCGTTTGAGACGAATCAGTGGTAAGTGGTCAAACATCCAGGCACAACGATTGCTTACAGTATAGCTGACTTTCTTCAACATAAAAGACTTCATTGCTCCATCATATGAGTTGTAACAATCTTTCAGTTTGGAAACGCATGTTATTCAATTTCCATTTTTTTTAAAAGGTTTAATATTACAGATAATCAAGATTAATGATTTTTATTATTATTAAGCAAAATGTTGGGCCATTTTATCAACCAAAATCACAAAACAAGATGTTTATTTCTTACTAGAGAAGAGACATGTGTCACAGAGGAATTTACTGTTGGTCATCAACCGGATGTAACAGACGCCTTCACTATGTAATGGACCATTCCCCGTGTCAGGAGCCATCTAACAAGGTAACAGTTTTCATTCTGCATAGTTTGATTTGTTTGTTTTTTATCCAAAAAATTGAAGACTGTTTTTTTTTTAATTTTCTTTCTCTCTGTCCTACATGTGAATTACGCCTCTATGCAACAAAGCTGGCCTAAAAAATGAACGACAGACTATTAAACACTGAAAGATACGAACACTGCAGTGAAACACATACACACACGCCCAGATATATTTGTGTATTTTTATATGTATCTGAAAGTTTTACCGAACAAAAAATGGTCAATGGGTCTTTTTACCCATTGTCGAAGTAAGGTAATTTGAGTAAAGTTCAATCATCGTGACCAATTTGACAACAATTATAAGAGAGAAGGGCGTCATTCCGGCTTTCTTTCTCAGGGCGGTGTCGTTCCAGCTATGTAGGTGTTACATTAAGTCGGTAATGGAGCAATTCCAGCATGGCTGTCGAAAGTGAAATATACCTATAGTTTTTCCTTCATTTGTTCTTTAATAGGTCATGGATTATAATATCTAGTTTCAAGTTTGGTTTTCTTGAATCTCGAAGAGCCGTTTGTACTTCTGAAAAACTACGATTGGTTCTCCATTTCACTTTTGTTAATATTATACAAATATAAGTACAATCGTATCATTTTCACTTTTTTAAGACTTTATCGAAAGTTCCATCGTTATATATGTGGCATGTGTTTAGGCTCTTTTTTAAAAAAGTAACAAGAAAAAAGTGAAGACAAAAAGCCTTTATAAAATATAATTTCCCCAGAAAAGCAAAATAAAGATGAGAAAAATAGAAAAAGAATTTACTGTTATACGAATCAAATCATATATATACACACACACACACACATACATATATATATATATATATATATATATATATATATATATATATATATATATATATATATATATATATATATATAAATTCAGATAAGTAAACAAAGATGAAAATTGACAAGCTTTCAAATAGAAAGACAATAATTAGATAAAAATGATAAAACGTGTTCTAATTTTTCAGTGGTGTTTTCGAGGCCTATGTGTGGAAAAACCGACAACACCTACAACCAGGCGGGGTTCACCGACAACTACAGCGGGTATACCAAGCACAACAGAAGGTACTACAGGAAGACAAATTAATACTACAGAAACTACTACAGAAAGACAATCAATTACAACTGTAATTAATACAGCAATAACAACAACGTCTATAGCATCTACTACAACAAAACTACTAGCTACTACAGAACGGCCGGCAGGTATTTCAACATATACAACAAAAATGACAACAACTACTACAACCTATACATCGGAAAGACCAGCAACTACTACACTATATACAACTGAAATATCTAATGGATCACCTCCATCAAGCACCAGATCAAGGTCAACAGTAAGTGAACAAGCAACATCATCGAGTAAATCAAGTACTACAAGTCTGCCAACCACTACAACAGCCAGTGCACAAACTACGTCACCAACTGACCGTTTACAAAGTTCTACAAGTACAACGTCTCAAGTAACTACTATAATAACTGGTACAGGTCCTCCAATTACTTCACTAAGGTCACAAACTAAAGCAGCAAGTCTACCAACTCTAACAAATTCAACAAATACTACGGCAAGTTAAACAGCCACCAAATAAATACCGACACAAAAAAATTACACCAAAGCCCACAACAACCATATAAAGTGTAATTGTGGCTCGTATTCGAATCGGTTGAAGATTCGTTGGAGACAGATGCTATAATAGCTTTAAAATTTAAACTGCTGCACACCGTTGACGATCAATCCAACAAGTGCAGCTGTACATCTATGTTGACCTTTAACAAGATAATCGAATCTATTGCCTAAATGAAATATTTTTTTATTAAAACAAATCAAATATTTTAAAGGTCAATTTTGGAAACAACATAATGTAATTTCGTTAATGTTCTTATATGTAGATTATTAATCCCTTTTTCCAGTCATATATACTCCAGTCAAATTCCCAAAATGTACGCTTGTAGTTAGCTAAGAGTGACTATCCAAATGTAGTGTTAACTCCCTTGGCTATGGTGTCGTTTGCCGACGTCTGCAAGTGAGTTAAAGAACTAATTGGCCAACCAATAATATAGCCACTAATGTAAATTTGTATTTAGTTTTTTGCACTATGCATTTCATTGCTGTTGAGAATTAAAGAATATGTATATTTCAATGGCGGTCTTTAGGACTAATGTTTCTAAAACATTATATGGAATGAAACGGGTCAATGTTGTAGCAGTTCAAGAATCAACTCGCTACTATCTACCTACCTATCTATACATCAATCTATCTAAATACATAGATACATACATACATACATACAAACATACATACATACATACATACATACATACATACATACATACATACATACATACATACATACATACATACATACATACATACATACATACATACACATAAATTTGTACGTATTCTTCTGGTATGTATTTGCGAATACTAAGTATGCATCTATCTCTTTTCGTTTCTTTGTCCATGTGGTAATCTGTTTTAATCTCAACTCAATGTATAAGGACAAAATTGAAAGTCAATTTTAATGATATAAATTAAAGCTCGCAAGTGGCAGCAGAAAGGACGAACAGATCTCGAGATAGATGTGGTAATTTGATGCTCTCCTTTTTAAAATCAAACCTTCCCATATTAAAAAAGCTTGCGATTATACTGTCCTTAACGATACACGTCATTGATCTCCCGCCCTTTCTGCTTCACTTTAGGTTATTAATTAGTAATTAGTAATTATATCAGTATTATATTGATATTATGTCATCAGCCATGAAATCTTTATGCAACTAGATTAGCTCCAGAGCGACTAGAGGCATATAAGAAATAGCTTCATGTCCGTGATTCTGTCAGACGAAAATTACAAGAACCTCAAGAGTCTTAGGTGGAATTTGCAGAAAGTTCAGAACAATTATTTAAACTTGTAGCTAAGGTTATTGAAAAAGTCGTTGAAATGACTAAAAGTCTTCGTCTTCCGTTAGAACGAACTGCCATAGCGTCTGGCGAAAAAGCAGACTGAACTAAGAAAACAAAAAGACGTTTATGAAATCTTCCATTTGAAATGGCTGCTGCTTAACCTCCTGGTAGAGAGGTAGAAATACTTGAAGGAAATTGACCAAGCTTGCACTGAAATGGGGGTGGGGAAGAGGAGATACAAAGAGATACATTGGCTGAAAAAATAATGAAGGAACTGTTGATGATCTTAAAAAAACATAGTTTAATTATCTGATGCTGTAGCGAAAGGTTTTTCTTAATAAATATGCAGGTTTTAAACCTAAGTATGTTAACGTAGATTTCGATAAATATCAAAAATGGATGCATCATTTAAAATTTAACAAGTCACAGGCAAGATGTAATGATTTAGCATATCGAAAATTCGATGATGAAGTAAATAATAAATATGGGAGAATGGTACAACAATTAAAAACATCTCAACAACCTCCTCAGCAACAAAAACAACAATCTTCTACTAACAACCACAACCTCTTCAACAACATGAACAACTCGATGATCTTTAAAACAATATTTTCAAATCGGTATTATTAAACAGATTTCAGATTTAGTAGCTGTTGCTGCACTATATGAAACATGAGCTGATTATTTGAACTTCGAATATATTGCTAAGCAAATGAATAAAGATACCTGGATTACTAACATATTTAGTATTTATAAAGATAAATCAACCGATACTAATAATTTAGAGTGTTTATGTTTAGAACGTAAGTAAATTTAAAAAATAGGAAAATATGAACAATAAATCCCAAAAAACCACAATAACTACAACAAAAGTCATCAAAGCAAAACTCACCAAGATATGTTAGAGATATATTTTTCAAGGAGCTATTTCCAAAAACAATACTACAGAAAATGCAGTTTAAAAACTGTGGCTGAAATCTATAATGATAAAGTCAAATACGGTACTTTTGAGTATCTTGTAGTATCAGCCCCGAAAACTGAGATTATACCGTATATTTCGCTTTTACGGATTGGGACAACATCGACGAAAATGAACCAGAGTTTTTTGATTTTATTAAAATAGTAGCAAATGAATGAAAAGTTATTAAAATCGTACATGAGAAACAAGAAGAAGGAGCAACTGGAAGTGGAATTTATACTCCTGGAAGTGGTCTTATTTCTTGTCCAAACCATGTTCTTTCTGATGTTGAAGGTTTAGAAAGTGAATTGACGGAAAATGAGTCGGTAATACTTCCCCATAATTTATCAATGAACCAGCTGATATTTTCTAACGATTATTTACAAGCGGCATCATGGATATAAATGTTTATCGGTCTCTAATTGATGAAATAGCTGACGATCATCACTGTAATTAAATACATGAATTTCCAATGAGATGAATAAACGCAACGCTCAACGTGGACCGATTATTATCAGAGTGATAAATTTAAGATTACCTACTTAAGAAAAACATTTTACGGTGATATAGTTGGTGATGATGTTCAGAGTTTATTTAGAAGGATAGCCCTAAAAGCAATATCAATTGCAAAACAATTAGGAAAGAAAGCTATTGACGTTGTTCTTGTTAAGGTATTGGTGCTGGTGGTAATGTTGCACGTAAAGTGTTCTCAGCAAATAACGATAGATTAGCACGATTAATACGACGAAACCCTCAACCAGTAAAACTCTCCAGCACCGAAGTGATGCCTCCAAATGTTGGTAAAATAATATGTCACGAATCAAAAACTAGCTGAGTTGGCTGGTGAAGCACACAAAATGTAACTGCAAACTTAATATCAGGAAGTGGTCTTCGTGTTAGACTGTTCTTAAAGATGAATATGTGCAAGATTATCAATACTATTCTTATCACGCAAGACAACCAAAATCAGCGTGGACCAATTCAATTACAAGTTTAGGATACAAGCAGATATTTCTTACCAGCAGAAGTGTTTTTTATTGATGTAGAAGTTGAATGTTTGAAGATAGATGATACTGTTTACGGAGATAAGGATAAGGATGGTGTTAATAATGGAAGTTTGACGTTGTTTGATAGTGCTACATATAAGATTAATGGAAGAAATATTGAATCAATCCAAAAAGATGTCGATATTGCCCAATACATTAGATCTAGCAAGATATTTAGATGACTATTCATGTTCAACTGGTCCGTCAATGGTGTTTGCTAAAGGCTTTACTGACATTCATGGTCATAAAAAACGTAACTATTGGTAATGTAATAACTGCTGCAGGAACTGCAGAAACACATGCAGTAGTATTGATGACTGATTTTTTCAACTTAGGATTTGCGACACGTCGATTAATGTTAAAAGGTAATATAAGTTCTCATGTGCAATTACACTGTCCCACATCTTCGGATTCTGGAGAAATGTTAAAAAAGTTATTTTCGGTGCCAAGCATACGAAAGTTCTTGTAGGAAACGTTATTGACAATGAAGCTATTTGGCGTGACGCTGGTGTTGATGTTACTCCTAAAGTAACATTGTCAGAACTCTCACTGTTAATGCCAGTAATGTCTCCAACAAATGCTGAAGAACAAACATTGCTTTCTTTTATTGATCAAGGTGGTAAATCAGCATTATCAAGGTTGAGGGTGATCACATATAGCGTTCAAAGTACTGTAATATTATATTCACATGAAATATTGCATCACAAAAACGTGTTTCTGCACCCCGGCATATTGTCATTGCTTTACAAAGTTCAACACGATTAAATGCTCAAGTACAAAGCCATATTATATTAGACGATATTGGAGTTTCTGAAAGTTTCTTTTAGCATAAACAAAAAGACCCAGATGAGGATATATTATTGAATTTTGAACATAATCATGCTACACGTGTATATTATCGATATATGACTTGCATTGGTCATAATCCAAAAAAAAGAGTGGTTTATACCAAATTTATTATTTTGCGTTATAACATGTTGATATAACATCGCAAACTGTCGTTGATATACATTATCGAGCTCGCGCAAATACAAATATTTTGGGTTTGCCTAATTATAGAGCAATCGATGTCACAATCCATTACTTGATAAAATCTACGAAGTAGCATTTGAAGTGAAACCTGAAAAAAAAATCGACTTGATTGATCATTGGTGTCTTGACCTAATCGCTAAACTGCCACCTACTTAAGATAACTTGCTGTCCAATCAATTTGCAGCAGTATAGGGACAGTCACATACGTGAGTGGCAAAATAAACTACAAATTGCTGTTGATGAGTGTACAGCAAAAAAAACCGTATATCGCAGACGTATAGATGTCTTTGATAGAATTGTATATTCGGCGTCAGCTGTTTTGCCTGAAAACTGCGTATTGATATAAACAATAACAATTTTTGTTTCAGCTTCAAAAACAAGTGATTGTGTTCTTAATATCATAGCAATAAAATATCCACGCGCACAAACGCTCTATAGCATGAGTTTGTAATAAAAGTTACTTAAAGCGAAGCTAAGATACTCCAAATTATCCGCATTGTTATCATCATGCCTTAGTGATGGAATAATATCAGATATTGAGTTCACAGAAATGATTCAGATTTACAACGAGGCAATGAATATATCAGAATCTACGTCTCATTAGAAAATAATAATAATAATAATAATAATAATAATATTATTATTATTATTATTATTATTATTATTATTAGCATACTACTGATGCTACTACTACTACTATTACTACTACTACTACTAATAATAATAATAATAATAATAAATATTAATAATATTAATATTATTGTTATTATTATTGATAAAATAATAATAAAATAGTAATAAAATTAATAATAATGTCGTCATTGCAAGTACTATTTGCAACAAAAACAACGTTGGTATCAGCAAGTTCGACCAGTTCTGAATTTGGCGTTAATTTTCCAACTGTATTTCCAGTAACGAAATTCCGCCTGCATAATTACAAGTATATCATATTTGGCCAAATATTATATCAAAATCATGTTCTGGGATGGATATTAATAATTCACTCGTCTTTGCAAATAATAAAAAAACAGATACTGAGTGTATAGAATGAAGAGAACCAATCCAAGAACACCACAACATAGACCAACTGGTCTGGAATGTATTCCATTTGTACATACAATTTGTGTCCTGTTGAGTAAGGAGGGCGTTTACCACATAAAGGCTGTATTGTTAATGCCAAATACATGCTGGAGACGGTGAAGTAGTGTTCTATTGTATTAATTGCAGCATACAAATCAAGGCGGGTGACGACTGTAATCTTACAGCTATCCAAAGCGGAGAGAATGTCATTAACTGCTTGCATAAGTGTGGTTTCAGTACTATAGCAAGGGCAATATGCTGACTGTACATTGTTAAAAAGACTGTTCTATTCAGATGAGATATAAGTTGGGTTTGAACAACGTTTTCTAAGAATTTTTTTATGAACGGGAGATCAGAAACTGGGCGGTAGTTCTTCAAATCGATATGATCGAGTGTTGGGTAATTCAGTAGAGGCTTTACAGTGGCATTTTTGAAAAATGATGGGAATTCCCCGAATGAGTGAGAGGTATTAATAGCATCAGTTAGTGAATTTAGATGATTCAGACGATTTTGTTAATAATTTAGTTCTGTATGATGAAGTGATGATGCTTGGCATACAATCAAATTGATCTCGGATAATTTTTCTAGGCAGACATAAAAATTCACACGTAATTTATTTTACTGAGCGATATATACAATTTGTTAAGGTGATCAGAATTAACTGCAATATTTTAGCTGTATTCAATGGAGTTGATACTCATGCTGTTCAGGGAATATAAATATAATTAAATTTAAAAAATCTTTTCACGCCCACATGCTACCCAACATGGATTTATAACGATATATTTATTGGCTAATAAATTTGTTTCTGAATGAACTAAACGAGATGTTTTGTGGGCGGCCACAAATCAGCTGTTTTTGGCACATTCCGTTTCAACTGTTTTAATACAATGTTTTGGATTTAGGCTAGCTAAGAACACCAAATAGGGTCGTTACAACTCACAAGGCATAATCTCTCTTATTAATTGGCAATACGTATGACAAACATACACTTACAGTTTTACATAATGCATTTCCTCAAAATATACTTCCTTAGTTACAGAAATCCGAATTATTTGAGCCATGTCGTGGATTTTGCTTGATACCAAGTCCAAATACTTCCTCCAAACAGCACTCAAAATGAAATAAACACTAAATTATTGCAATTGAAAGACATCTCATTTTCCCACATTATGATTTGAAACATTCGATGACAGAACATAATCACACATGCAAATGTCAACACCCTACTTGACTGCTGCTTAAATCCGATGTATTTAAAGTAGATTTAGTACAGATAAATCTTATCTATAATCACGCAATTAAAATTGACAAAATACACAAATCTAATTATTCCAGATTAAATGTAAAAGATTCTGCAATGCACAATCATTCACAATATGACTCAACAATTTCAATTTTCAGCAGACCAAAACGTCTTTTTCTTTGGAAAGTTAGGTCTAGTACACGAGACAAGTTCAAACTTATCAGTATGGAGTTATGTGCGCATTAATAATGTTGTTGTGTAATTATGAATGTGCGGTTGTGAATTTAGTTTGTAATAGGCATACAATCAATTACTTTGTTTTTGGTAGTTAATTTTGTTGATATAACTAAGCCTTAGGTAGAATAATAAAATTAGCGTATAATAAAAAAGGTTAATTCATTTACATGGCAAAATATGCACTCGTTGTGTCGGATGGATATACTACGCTCCCATGGTCGTGCTGTATTTCCATCCGAAAAAACTCATATTTTCCCATGCAAAATGCACTTACCTAAAATTATTGTCAAAGCTCAAGAAATTGATACTTCACTGTCAGAGCAGTCAAGTGATTTGTTTCATATTGTTAAGCAATTATCTTGCATGATTATGAGTTGGTAATTGATGAAAATCGATGAAGGTTTAGGAACTATAACATTGAAACTGGACAGACCCATGTCACATTTGCAAGGGATACAAAGATCAATTATGTGATATGTGGTCCTCAGTCAAGACGGTTGATCAAATCCATGATAATCTAAGACAACTCATTAATTGGTGAGTTTAATAATTGCGTCCAAAGTGAGATTAAGAGCTAACTTGATGAACAAGAGGTAGAAACGTTAGCAATATAGATCGTACAGCTAATGACTATTCTTGACTCACAAAGTTTCTTTTGCATGTAAGAGTTCGATTGTTATGTTTTGGCAAATATTCCGTATAGTATGATACAAGTACTTGATAATCCCAAGCAAGCTTCCAATAAGACTGGTCTACTTATCTCTTCCCAGAAGAAATGGCACATTATTTATAAATGCTACAGATTTAAAAAGAAAACAAGAAACGAAATCAAGACAGACCTTATCAAAATGCGATTATTTCCAGAGGTCAAAGTAACGATTTTGTATTTAAAACAATATAAATTTTGAGTAAACCAATTATAATATTTATTTTATTATTGATAATTATGAATAATGAACAATTTATATTGAAAGGTTCTATATCACTTATTTGTAATTGTGTCAGTTATTATCAGGTATTTTATCTGAGAAGTTTTCTAGTAGTGAAAGTGTTCTTATTCAATGTGTAGAGTGCAACTTTGTTCATCTTCTCTACATGGTGTAAATATGTCATCATACTTAGTCTCGTGACCAATGACTGTCAAAACAGCGAAGTGTCATTGAGTTTAGTCATTAGGTACCAGGCTATGACCTAGCTGCAGATAAGGTTGAGGTTAATTCACTTTAACTTGTCAAACTGTGTTTGGATTAGAAAATAGATCTTAGTGAAAGTTAAATCCCCGATTTATAACTAGCTTGTGCAGATACTTGAACTATACCAGAGAAAACTGATCAGATGATTATCACTCTAGTTGTTTACACGTTTTGGTTAGGACACGTTTTGGTTAGGCTTCTGATGTGGTCACTTTTGCATTTAGTATAGTATGGATGACAGTGATCCCCCTTTTGATACTCATTCGCTTTATTCTTTAAGATGACAAACAACAATCACTAATTGTAGAAAACGAACATGATCCATTAGTTGCAGAATTGCTATTAGCTACATTGAAGCAAACAAAGTACGTGGTTCTTATGAACAAAGATACCACCTGAAGTATCCGGTGATGTTAGTAATCACTGAGATATCCATATTTTGTTCGAAGAATCGAGGAATGCATCCACAAAATTGTAAATGGAAACTATATCAGAAAGTTTGAACTTTTGAAAGGTATCCGCTAAATACCACTCACGGAAATGGAACAGTAACTTTCAGCTTTGTAACTCCATATGCACTTTATCGATATAAAATAATACTGTTTGTGATGATAGTTAAAAGGCCATATTTAAGATTTCCCCTAGTTCTTTTAGCTCCAAATTACAGTCAAGCATTAAAATTATTGATTCAAGCGATGTTGATGTTAATGTATTATTGGGACAACAAAGTGTAGTTTGTACAGCATTCGTGTCTATAAACAAAAGCTAATCAGCATAGAAATTATTCTACAATTTAGAAGAAATGTTTGGCTTTCCAAGAGTTTGAAGTGTATATTACTTAAGCTACTTTCGAATTTTGTATTTGGTGATCACATCATTACTTTCATTGGCAAGATGACAAAACCATAAATCAGATATTACGATGGTGGAGTTGATAATGCAAGAATACAATAGTGGCATCAGGCATATCAGAAGAAGAAGAAGAAAAATCGAATTCCAGATGCTCTTTTACGTGAATAGAAGATTAATATTACTTCACGTATATTTTGTCCCTTTTATAAAACATCATCTATTGAAATTTTTATTTACGTGTTAATGACTATATGTTGTATGCATCTGTATAATGTACTTGACGTTGTAAATAAAAATCATGTTCAGTGTGTATATGACATGGGATATTTATTTTGCCATCTACAGACTACAAAAAACATTTCTATGATTGTGGATTAAATATTCAGATTCGTATTGATGTAAGCATATTTACTTGCATCTGAGCTAAAGATGTAGTCATGAATGTGACCATATAAACGTCTAGAATCGTAGTTATCATGAAGTGACAAATTATTTACAGAAAATGGAAATTGCGACCTGGGTCATGTAGAAGGGCATATATTCTTGTGTATCTAAACATTTCTCATTCTTGCCTTAACACTTTGAACCAGAATGAGTCTCATTGATATGTTTTTTATTTGTGTTGATTTATTTCCTCAAATTATTATTCACTGGAAATTAAATGTGCTCATTAATACTTTTCATTGACTGGAAGATTCATTTGGAATTATAGTGAATCCAAACAAGACAATTTTTGGATTCAATTATTGTGATAGATAAAAAGATTGTTTTGGATAGCTTTAAACTCCAGGAACATCCCTGCAGTCCAGTCCACTGGCATATTAGCATACTCTTGATCACATGCACATCAACACATTTAATATTAGAATTGGAATACCACTGGAACTCATTTATAACCTTATACTTTTCGGCTCTTACAATAGAATTTGTAAGACTAGTTTTCATTTAGTTCAAAATACTGTAAGTTTATTTGTTATTTTTTTTTTCTTACTATTATCTGAAAATAAATTATTTGTTGAATGTTTTCGTTTTTGTTACTCAGATTAAGACAACGGGGCGTAGCACAGATGTGTGTGTGTGTGTGTATATTTATGTTTGTGTGTATGATTGTGTGTTTGCATCTAATGCTATAAAAAAAATCAAGAAATCAATTTTTTATACATTTATACAGTAATAGACATCAGATTAATTAAAAGGCTATTTTCATCCGTAAATGAAAAACTTCCCCCCCACACACACACAAAAAAATTGCAGTTCAGCATTTTTTGCACACTTCGTTTAAATCCAATTACATTTTAAGAAAGTAACTGATAGTCGTCCTTTGTTTCAGGGTGGTACTTCAACATCAACTATTATGTTATAGTAGCTCGGTGGTGTGTCCCGTGTGAGGTAATTTCTTCATTATGATCATTTCAGAACATCGTTTAGAAATAACGTATTTTCTCTACTTTAGCAAAGAATACTGTTCACATATACGAACGATAGCTACCTAGCATCCTACATTGATTGATTGATTATATATATATATATATATATATATATATATATATATATATATATATATATATATATATATATATATATATATATATATATATATCGTCGGCATCCGTCCGTCTTCGAGAGACGATGGTGTAGCTTCCGATTTGGGTGTCCTATCTGCACCTTCGCGAGTGGCTGAAGAGTCCGACCCTTGAGTGACAGTCTCTGTTGCACTTGCTGCCGGTGTATGCTGATGCTTGCTGAGGATGTTTTTGGTTCGCCTTCCTCCTGGCTCTCTTTGCAGCGAGGTTTGTGTTTCTCATCTCCTCAGCTTTCTGAGTGCCCTGTCTGACAGCAAGACGCCATGCGGAGCGGTCGTCAGCACAGCTCTCCCAATTGTTTATGTTGATGTTGGCTGTCTTCATGTCCTTTTTGCATACATCTTTGTAGCGCAGACGTGGCCTTCCAGTCGTTCGTGCACCTTCTACTAGCTCGCCGTACAGCAGGTCCTTGGGTATGCGGCCTGGGTCCATCCTCCTAACATGGCCTAGCCAGCGAAGGCGCCTCTCGCCGAGAATGGAAAACATGCTGTTCATTCCGGTGCATTTCAGAACCTCTGTGTTGGGAACTTTGTCCTGCCACTGGAAACGCAGAATGCGCCGCAAGCATCTCAGGTGGAAGCTGTAGAGTTTCCTCACGTGACTTACGTAGGTGGTCCATGCCTCGCTGCTGTAAAGGAGTGTGCTGAGCACGCATGCCTGGTAGACGCGCAGTTTGGTCTTCTCGGTGAGGTTGTGATTGTTCCAGACCCTCTGGTTCAGTCTCGCCATAACTGCTGATGCCTTGGCAATCCGGCCATTTACATCAGTATTAACGGAGAGCGAGTTGGAGATGGTGGACCCAAGGTATGTGTAGTCCTCAACAACTTCCAGGTTGTACCCATCAATGGCGATGGTGGGAGAGGAGTCTGCGTCCTGCACCATTACATTCGTCTTCTTCAGACTGATGGTCAGTCCGAACTCCTTGCAGGCGTGGGAGAGGCGGCATACTAGCTGCTGAAGTCCATCTTCCGTGTGTGATGTCAAGGCTGCATCGTCGGCGAAGAGCAATTCACGGATTAGAACCTTTGTAACTTTAGTCTTTACACGGAGACGGGCGATGTTAAACAGCTTTCCGTCTTGGCGTGGTGCAGTTTCTTGGGCATTATTCGCACCTTGCTGGCCACAAGGGAGTGGTCCGTGTCGCAGTCGGCACTGTGGTAGCTGCGGGTAAGAGAAGGTCGCTGGCTAGTTCCGCGCGCCTGGTGATGACTAGATCTAGCTGGTGCCAGTGGCGGGAACGTGGGTGTCTCCATGATACCTGATGGATCTCCTTGCATTTGAAGAAGGTGTTGGTCACACATAAGCTGTGAGTGCAGCACATCTCCAGCAGTCGCTGGCCATTCTCGTTGAATTTGATAGATAAGATGAGAGGTATGTAGGGATAGATAGATAGATAGATAGATAGATAGATAGATAGATAGATAGATAGATAGATAGATAGATAGACAGATAGATAGATAGATAGATAGATAGATAGATAGATAGATAGATAGATAGATAGATAGATAGATAGATAGATAAGATGAGAGGTATGCAGGGATAGATAGATAGATAGATAGATAGATAGATAGATAGATAGATAGATAAGATGAGAGGTATGTAGAGATAGATAGATAGATAGATAGATAGATAGATAGATAGATAGATAGATAGATAGATAGATAGATAGATAGATAGATAGATAGATAGATAGATAGATAGATAGATGCATAGATAGATGCATATATAGATAAGGGAAAGAAACACTTGCTAAATATTGTACATTAAAGGCATTCTTGATAAAGATAGATATTTTAAATGACGAATACTTGAAAAACAAACATATGGATAGAGTTATGAAACACGAGAGTTTTGGAATGCTTTGTATAAAAAATAATTTACACATTTATTTGCTAAACCACAATGTTGAATACAAAATTCGTTTCGACATGATTTGTGTCTCTGTTAATTGAGTAATTATTCGTGTTTATATCAATATATATTGTTCTCATTATAGCATGTCCTTTTTGTTTCTTTAATTACACTCTTCAGTACTCTAGTCTCACATGTCTCTTTAACCAAATTATATTTTCAAACGTGGCAAAATATTTGCATCATGCCATATTCCATTCTTGATAAGCCTTTATCGAAAATTATACTGATATCCAATGCAATCATATATACTGTTACGTATATTTGATTTAAAAGATTTATTTTTAATTTTCAGATCAAAATTTGTCATTTTGGGTTAAATATTCATTAATTGGGAGATTTTTCTAGAAAATCTCTATGTCCTTTGCTTTTCTTGTAAACAACAAGTGTTGGCCTCATTTTCTGACCTTGTTTCAGAGTGATAAACAGGCCTTAGAAATGATCCAATTGAAAAAGAATTCCCTGACATGTTTCAAGCTTGTACGGTTACTAGAGCTATGGCAAAGAAAGCTCTTGAGAATTATATTGATGAAGACAGTATTCCTTTAGCTGACATATGCATGGGTCAGGCTTATGTTGATGTAGGCAGTGTTCCTTTAGCTGACACGTGTATAGGTCAGGCTTTTGATGAGGTCACTTTTACTCCTTGTTTGGATCAATCAGAAGGTATTCATGGTGATCCTCTTTTAACAACTCATTCTCTTTATTCTAATCAGGGTGATAAACGACAGCCACATGTCGTCGAACAGGAAAAAGATCCTGAGATCTCCTGTTTAGTTCAAAGGGCCATAAGTGAGACTGAAGCCACTGAAGTTCCTGTCTGTTATTTCATTAAAAATGGAATTCTTATGAGAAAATGGAGACCTCTCGAGGTGCCTGCTTGTGATGAGTGGTCGGTGAACTATCAAATAGTAGTTCCAAAACCTTACAGACAGGAAATACTTAATCTGGCAGATGAAACTCCTTTGGCTGGTCATTTAGGGATTAATAAAACTTATCACAAATTCTTGACTCACTTCTATTGGCCAACAATCAAAAGTGATGTTGTCAAATACTGCAGATCTTGTCATACTTGTCAAATGGTAGCAAACCCCATTCAGAAGATACCTAAGGCTCATCTGCAACCTATTCCTGCGTTTGACGAACCATTTAGTAGAATTATGGCAGATTGTGTAGATCCCTTACCCAAGACCAAGTCAAGTAACCAATACCTGTTGACCATTATGTGTCCGTCAACAAGGTTTCCAGAGGCTATTACGTTGAGGAATATAAAATATAAAACAATAGTAAAAGCTTTGATAAAGTTTTTTACTCAGTATGGCCTTCCCAAATCTATTCAGTTTGATCAAGGGTCAAACTTCATGGCTGGAATTTTGCAGCAAGTTATGAATAAATTGGGTATTCTGGGATTTAAAAAAATTATAGGAGTACCAGTTGTACCTGTTCCACTTAGTGAAAGAATATCATCAGATTCTACTGATATTGAAATGATGACTGATATTGAAATGACGAATCTTTGTAATTCAGAAATTATGAAAAATCTAGACCAGAAACTTTCACATTTGCAAGTGCAGGAGGGAAATGAATTGAAACGGTTGTTATTTGAATATGAGAACTTATGTCCTGATATTCTTACATGGACAAACAGAATTTTCATGACGCTGAAATTGAAAATTCCAAACCTGTTAAACAGCATCCATACAGGATGAATCCACTCAAACAGGAATACTTAAAACAAGAAATTCAATATTTGCTGGAGAATGATTTTATAGAGCCCAGTAAAAGTGATTGGAGTTCACCATGCATACTTATTCCAAAACCAGATAAAACTTTCCGTATGTGCACTGATTATAGGAAGGTGAACAGAGTGACAAAAACAGATTCATTCCCATTGTCAAGAATTGATGATTGTTTTGATAAAATTGGGAATGCCAAGTATGTCACCAAATTTGACCTTCTGAAAGGTTTTTGGCAGATTCCACTAACGGATAGAGCAAAGGAAATCTCGGCATTTGTGACTCCAGATGGACTCTACCAATATAAAGAAATTCCATTTCAACGTCTCATAAAAATGATCATCTCTGGTCTAGAAAATTGTGACGTCTTCATCTACAACGACACCTGGATAGAACATCTAGCAGCAATTCGAAAATTCTTTGACAGACTCACTGATGCATGTTTGACAATCAATTTATCTAAAAGTGAGTTCTGCCGTGCTAGTGTGACTTTCTTAGGACATATTGTGGGACATGGACAAGTTAAACCAATATATGGTAAGGTTGAGGCTATTTCTAAATTCCCTGTGCTTGAAAATAGAAAACAACTAATGCGGTTTTTAGGTATGGATGGATATTATCGTAAATTTTGTTCAAATTTTTCTAGAATTGCAGAACCCCTGACAAATTTATTGATAAAGAAGAACAAGTTCTGTTGGACTGAAAAATGTCAGGAGGCTTTTGATAAGTTGAAAGCCATACTTGAAACGGCACCATTTCTTACAGCTCCAAATTTTGTTCAATCTTTCAAATTATCTGTCGATGCAAGTGATGTTGAGGTTGGAGCAGTTTTAATTCAAGAGGACAAAATTGGTATTGAACATCCAGTGTGGTATTTTGCGACTAAATTAAATAAGCACCACAGAAATTATTCAACTATCGAGAAGGAATGTTTGGCATTGATTTTGTCTTTGCAACATTTTGAAGTTTATCTAAGTTCAGCGCCTTCTTCGATTATAGTTTTTAATGACCACAACCCCCTTACTTTCATCGGCAAGATGAAAAAGAATAATCAAAGATTACTAAGATGGAGTTTGTTATATCAGGAATATAATCTTGACATCCGGCACATAAATGGAAAAGATAATATTAATTGCAGATGCTCGTTCCCGTGTATAACAATTTATTATACTGTGTAATTTATACTAGTTCTTTTAACCTCAGATGTAAATTGGTTTGTGATAAAAAGAAAGTTTTATCATATAAACCTTTCTTTTTATTTTATGGGGGAATGTGTTACGTATATTTGATTCAAATCATTTGATTTTAATTGTCAGATCCAAATTTGTCATCTTGGGTTTAAAATTCATTAATTGGGATATTATTCTAGAAAATCTCTATGATCTTTGATTTTCTTGTAAACAACAAGTGTTGGCCTCATTTTCTGACCTTGCTTCAGCGTGATAAACAGGCCTTAGAAATGATTGGTTGTTTTCCAAGGACATCTTTTTATTTTTAGTTCTTGGGGGTGAGAAGTGGCTGATTCTCATCTGAATCATTCCGTGCATACATGGTTTTTTTTAGACGTAGCCTTGTTATGTGACCTTCTGGAAAATCACGTGACATCTTTTTGTTTACGAAAACAGGTATTTAAATTGTTATTCTGGGAGAGCACATCTGGTAGCTAGTCTAGGCTTTGGAATATGTGTGTGTTATTGTTTGAGTGTAAATTATTTCAAATCGTTTGGAGCAAGAGGAATTATTTTATTTATCTGGAAAAGAACATGTACTCATAGATTTTTATTGTGAATTCTATATTGGATTTATTTTTGGACTTGATTCTCTAAAACTGTAAGTTTTTTTATTTTATTTTTTGAAAATATTTTGTACTCAATAAATTGTTTGTTAAAGTTTTACAAGTTTGTTATTTTCACTTCTTTCTATGTTTCTTCTTTTTCGTACGACTGAAATTTTAAAAAAGAGTTTTTTTCAATCATGATATTTTTATGTTTAATGTCAATGTGTATTATTCTAGTTATCTTTGAATAATTATATTGATTGTTGATTCACTTGCAGGTACTTCAACAACGATGACATTTGTATGATTTGTGCAGGCATTTATGTATCTGAAATAATTTCTGCTGAAGTGTATCACGAACTATCTTTCTACTTACAACTATTAAGTCGTTTAATCCCCAAAAATTCCTAAATTTATTTATCTGAGTTTCTGAAATTATCTCGCGCATTATTTTACACTGAACTGTATCCAGTTGTAGTCCGATTAATTTCTTAAACTCTCCTAATTCTTTATCAAGCGCTCTATGATCATTAGTTATCTCCTCATAGTAATCTACAAACAATAGTAGCAATTTGTGCTGAGACAATCCATCAAGCGGGTGGTTGACCACGATCTCCACACATGACCACAGTTGTATTCCTCAACAATAACCAATTTAAAAATATTTTTAATATATCTTTAGATATTGTGCATAGTTCATCCCAAAGTATGATCCTTGGAATCATTTTCTCGCCCTTCGATCGGATGTCTTTGTGTCTCTTTTTCATCGGAAGAAGCTAGGATAAGTACATGTTTTTACTTCTCGTTCGTTTATTTCTCTTGCAACTCTGCGTGTAGGTGTTAAAACAGCTATATCAACTGAACTCTGCCGAAATAATTCAATATCGCGAGTTGTTTTACCAGAACCTCTTGGTCCGGTTAGATAGTTTTATGTCTAGTCATTGGATCATATCCAGATGGTGCTGATGATATTTTGATATTTGATTTTTTTTGTAATAAATATCTTTGATTTCAACGTCGGTAGTTTCAGAATAATTATGTACCATTTCTTGTTTTATTCTCCATTCGCCATATGATACATGGTAAAGCAGTACTTATATAAAATTGAGTCCGCAATTCTGAATATTATCTTTCGATATAGAATAAATACGTAGCGACTCTGCGGTTTTAAAATATCTAATTATCATCGATATCAAATTTAAAGAAACATACGCGATCATTGTAGTTCATAAATGAATAAACTACTGTGACTCGCCATCAATATAGCCAAAAAGTATACGTAATTTAGTTCCATTAGACAAATAAGCGTTTTGTCGACTTGGAAATATGTTTTTCTTCGTTGCATCAGGGATTATAAAATCGAGTTCAACATCGTCTATAAGTAATCTTGTATAGCGTCGTTTATTATCATATAATTGCAATAGCATTATTCATACGAACAAGAATTCCTTCATTACACTTGGCTGAACCAATCTAATAATGTAGTCACCCATACATATGTTCTGCTGATGTTATGCAAATAAATATAAAAGAAAAGAAGAGACAAAAGAAGAAAAAAAAGTATAAAAAAGAGTAAAATAAAATAGAAAAAGAAAAATAAAGATACCAAGAAATGCATGCTACTATTTTGTGTTATACTCGTCTGACAAGACTAGTTTATATGTCGGTTTTGTAGAATTTTATATTGTGAAACTGTTTAAGTTACGTAAACTTTTAATTTTTATTTAATATCGTACCACGTTACGTTACTGTATTTTATGAAGGTATTCAATGTTGCTAAGTTTATTCCATTGTTTTGGGTAATTTTATCACGAATTTTGCATTATACTCTTTATTGTAATTTTTTTTGGGAATTTGACTGAGTATTGTGCAATACACTTCCCATTGTGTTTTTTGGGGAATTTTATAAAATATTTTGCATTGTACTCTTCATTGTACTTTTTGAATTTGACTGAGTATTTGCAATGTACTTTCTCATTGTATTTTTTTTATTTTACCTGTATTTTGCAATATATTTTGCAGTCTTTACATTGTATCTTTAAACTTTGCGAAAATGTCTCGCAATGTTTCTTTTCTATCATTGTATTTTTGATCTTCCACCTTTTATCTCGTTTTGATGAATAAAATTGATTTTTCTTTTCGAGCCTCGTGGTCTCGGCTCAAATAAATCAGAGGGTATTATTAGGAATTGATTTTTTAGTAAAATTAATAAGATTGCTATTTTCTTTAAACTGTATTAAAGTAATGTTTTATTCATTTATATTAAGTAAGTTCTAAAGTGTGTTAAGATTAATTTCATTTATTTCCAAAGCACAACTATATATTAATTGAAGGAAAATAGTTGATGTGCAAAGCATAAGTTGGCAACGTAAATCACTAGCTATACGAATGTACATTATTGTGTGGAAATAAGTTATAAAGCAAAAATCTTACTGGGTAAGTCAGCCCCTAAGTCTTATCAGTAAAACATAGAACAAACTTCTGTGCTGACGCAAATACAGAATGGTTCTTGTCTAATGATGGACAGTCGTCGCTACAAAATGGTTCTTATCTAATGATGGACAGACATTGCTGCTGGCTTATTATGTTAAACATGTTGTTGGTTTAGAATATTAAGGAATTATCATGTTTGGACCTAACTAATGCCAAACGAATATAGATAAACTACACATCTGAGTTGTACCTTATGTCAGATGACGTAAATTAAGCCGGTTTTGACCGGGAGAAACTAATTCTTACCTGAAAAGAGCGGACATATATTCTCGTCGATGCCTTAAACCCTGACACAAGATGCGTATACATAGACCACGCATTAAAGGGTCAGGTCAGTTCCTATCGACGAGGAAATAGATCTTCGCCTTATCATTTCAGATGTAGTGTAGCTGTGTTTTATCATCGTGGCGGCACGCTTTTAAGAGAGCCTGAACTCTTTCTTCCCTCTCTCTCTCTCACCATGGATATTGACGCTCCTTAACTTACGAGTAATTCCTTCTCATAGCAAGAAATGAGAAGAAGGTTATGACAAGCTAGTCACAACATACATAACAGAAACTCATTCATAACAAATGCATAAAAGTTAACTTGTAAGATGCGCTTTTGAGAAAGAACGAAGGAAACAAAATTTAAGTAAAAACTATTTTGCAATATTCATGGCAGCTAGTTACCCACCAAATAAAATTACGTGCAGGAAAAAAGTGCAGTATATATTTTTAATGCATAATCTTTCTTAGCTAAGCACAGCAAAGGCTATGTTCCATGGATACCCTATGCCCTTTTCAATCTGTGCTCGGCCAGTATCGTGGAACCGGTTTGTAGACTTGTTATGATATAAGGTGTCACGGGGAGTTAGATGGTATAATATATTTACCTTGCAACTTTCCACTAACAAAAACAAACATGAAATTGGAACCCCAGTCTTAGTTCATTAGTCCAGATGGGGGACTTTTGCAATATAATACTATCTGGTACGCGCTTTGCATTGTTGTTTTAATCGTGACTTATTTATACCTGTTCTCTTCTTCTGTAAAGTAGTCGAATAATTCCATTTGTAAAGCTGAGCAGCAACATTTTATTTTACTTAGTTACTCACTATGCAATGTGAATTCAACAGGTAACAGCAGAGTCCATACATGCTCGTTCTTCTTTGTACAAGATAAGACGGTGTTTGTTTTGTCCCACCATGGTGTATGCATGCAGGTGTAGCAATAGTGGGTTTCACGGTTAGTATCTCCCATTAATAACACCAGAGGGCATCTCTGTGCAACTCAATTCAGGATAGTTTAATTAGTAAAGATGGCAGATGAAGAAAATGTGTCAGACGACTCACCTTCTCCAAGCAGGATCGATATCTCACTATCTTAAAAATAAGCTCTCAATATTTGATCAATTTTTTTACATTTTCATTATTTTTTCTCACTAACTTGCACTATTCCCAACTTTCAAATAATTGTTCTCTGACCATTTAAGAATTTCGTTATCTTTCCATTACTACCTTATGATCTAATTTGTATTATTTAACTGTGTGAAAGTGTATTGCTGCATAAAATGTTCTTCCAATTTTTCTCACTTAACGAATCTGAAAATATGTTTATTGTTGACAGCTTTGATCACAGTAGTTACTGGCGATTGAACGACAAATTGTAAAAAAAAATTATAACTTCTTAAGGTTCTTTCATTATTGTTTTAGAATGTTGCATTTCCATTAAAGTTCATTATATTTTTCAGAAAATATTGTGAGTATTTTTTTTCTTATCAAAATGCACAAATGTCAACCACGCTTGATCAGACGCGCACGTACGAGTCTCCTTGACGATTGTTTGAATTTTATTTCCTTCAGCGGTTGGAAGTTTTAGAGTATACAATTTGGACAGATGTCCATCTTAGACACACTATGCATGTATATGATATTTGTAGCTTTCACCTATCTGCCTGCCTGTCTGTATTTATGTCTGTCTAATTTCATATGGTGCATGGGTATGTATATCATCGAATGAATGTGTATTCGCATACGTATATGACATAAACATAGTTCTGGTTAAAAACGTGTATATAATTATGCTAATATAAAAAGAGTGAATGATAGATAAAGACAAGAAATGTGAATATTTGTGAGTATCCATGTATTATTCACTTGTAGAGCATGTTCTTATAAGCAGTCCTTTTTTAAATCATACTGTTTGCAATTTTACAACCGGTCACGTGGTTCAATATTGATTTAAAAGCTGAACCAAAGTAATAGGATGGAATCTGTGAGGTAATTGTATCTTTGAAACTTACATATTTGATACAATGAGCTGTAATTACTCATTATTTCTACTATTTTTTCATAATATCATGCATTTGCAAGAACAAAAAGCCGAAAATCTTAGGTTGCATGCCTTTAAACTAATTTAAGAAGGCTGTTCTATACCAATGTGCTGGTGATAATTAGAAATGTTGTAGAAAGACCCCATCAAATTTGAGAGGTTTTTCGTGTCAGCAGAAGCAAAAACAATCAATCTGATAGTTATTACATGTACCGTCGGATACTTGATGTTTCAAAAGTCAAATGGAAAATGAAACCAAGAAAAACGTCATTGTGCATGTTATTTAATCCGAATATTGTACGATATTTACACCCAAATATGAATAAATATTCCATCTGAATTAATTACACTCCTTTATCGTTATGATAGCTAATGGAATTATTGCTTTGTCAAATTCTTCTGAATACATTAATGTACTGTGTTCCATTTTTTTATAATAAAAACTTTTCTGGTTTAAAATATTCAACATTACATATCAGCTGACGTATTGAATTGGTGTTATAATTTTCTTATCGAACTTGTGTTATAATTTTCTTAACTCGTTTTATAAACGAACTATTAGCCTTGCGAAAGTAACCGAGAACAAAGGATATATCAACAAATGAAAAATGTAAATTGTTACTACGATTAGTAACTTCATTGAAACCGCGAACCCCTCTATACATAGGATGCTTGTGACCCCTAAACTAATATCAGTCAAAACGAAAGTCGTGACGATCATAATACGGCATTAATCGCATCTTTACCAACAATTGTGTAATTTTGATGAAACATCCAGCGATTATATATGATGTTTGCGTACATCAAAAGAAGTGACCGCTATAAGCTTTAAAGCATTGTTTGTCATTTCAATGGAAACCATAGCGTTGAGTACATAAAACTGTTTTTAATCTTTTATTTCAAAATACACATTGTATATACAAGCTTTTCTTGTGATAATGACAATTTACACTTAGTTTTGTATGGTTGCTATTTATATGAGAATTTAATCGACTATTCAGTTCATGCGGATGCAGACTCAAGGTCTGTCGTCAAAGTTGCTCTTCCTTTTTACTCCCACCACTTCAGCAGCCAAAATTGTGTGCAGTTGCAGTTAGCATCTTTGATAAAGGCATCGCTCTTGCAAAATTGCATCTTACAATCTGGAAAAGAATTTTAAAATCAAAGACGATCCATTGATCCGGTACATCAGTGCTTGTACACAAACATGTATGTATGTATGTATGTATGTATGTATGTATGTATGTATGTATGTATGTATGTATGTATGTATGTATGTATGTTATTTCGTACGTACGGATGGATGCATACATGTATGCATTTGTCAGCCGTGTTGACTCAGTAGCTTAGGCAAGGGACTCCTGATTGATTTATATAAGTCTGTAGGTTTGATTACTCCAGATGCACCATTATACAAATCTGTTATACGCTTGTGTGTTGATCACATGTACCCGTCCCATAATTTTATTACAAATTTGGTTTTTATAACCGGCTTGCTCTTCTCTCTCTCTCTCTCTCTCTCTCTCTCTCTCTCTCTCTCTCTCTCTCTCTCTCTCACACACACACACACACACACATACATACACACACATCAACGCATGTTAATATTATCGAGAGAGAAGGGGAGAAAATTCTCACCACATAATCCATTGTTACAATTTTTTGGACAGTCTGCACACTTTGCCCCCGCTTTCCATGGATATTTTACGTCCCAGGTATACTGACTAAACAAAGAATAAAAAAGATACTGAATTACAAACAGGTTTGATGGCTTCTTATTATGGACAATAAACAAATAAAAGCAAACACAAGTCGGAGCATTCGGAAACGTCTAACTTTCTTGGGCAAGTAGCAACGGCAAGTATTTATTTTCATTACTAATATCAAAGATAATCCCATTTTGTAACTTATAATTATAGTCACACCAATGAGTAACTAATCACTACTAGAACAGTATAAAGTATAAATTTCTGTATCTCATACATTTATATCTATAATTGCATGTATAAATGTATTTTGGACGCATCTCTGAAAAAGAATTTCTACTTTCAACGATGACTGACTGACTGACTGACTGACTTTATTTCCTCTTCAACAGAGATTACATCAGATTAATCAAATTCAAGTTAATACAAAATCATGAAATACAAAAGTGTATATTAAAAAAAAAAATTAAAAAAAAAATGGTGAAACGTATACCATTGTAATTAGCAATGTAGTTCTTTCTACATGACATATGTGATTATGCATACATACATATATACATACACACACAAATAAATGTACACACACACATACAAATACACACACAAACACATACACACACATACACATATACACAAACATACACACATCTATACATATATATGTGGAACAACATGAAACCATTCTCAAATGAAAAAAGATAGCAAAAGGTGACATTCTTATATTATATGAGACAGAGAGCATTATATCTCCGTGATCTGTCATACAACAAAATTGCGGAATTTGACAAGAACAGGATGACCTTTTGGTTTTGCTTGTTTTTTTTAAAAATTAATTAATTTATTTAGCTTAATTACTGTATATTGCTGTTATGTTATGACATGATTGTTGAGAGTAGGGCATGCATTTTATTGTAAAATGAGGTTATGCTTTTTGCCGTTACCAACATGAGTTTATCCCATACGTCATCGCCGATAGACGACAAGCAATCTACTCTGCTTCCAAGAAGTGCTTCCAATAGTATATCGTCTTCTTGATTAAATAAAATAACCCCGTCTCTTACGTGCCAATCACCCTCTCAAAGAAGACGTTTCGTTCTTCAAGTAGCATTTCACAACCTAAGATAAGATGTTTCGCTCTGTCGTCAGTCTCTTTTCCACAGAGTTCGCATATCATAACTTTTCCAACAGGTATAATATATAGTTTCACTATTTCAGAGAGAGGCCATAACATAGATGGAAATTTACGCCCAAGAAACCATTTACTGCTTGGTTTTAAGTCCAAATGAATGTTTCTGAAGTGAATTAAATCGCCCCTTAGCTCAATATCTGTATTTCTAGGTTTATTCTTCAAGTTTTTGAATATTATCAATAATTTACCGATTCCAAACAAGTTTACTTTGGGTTTGTACTCTTACTGCATAGTCTAAGAGAACACTTCCCATACCATATTTCTTGAATATTTTGTCAATATCTGCTATAAACCCCGTCTGTGTTAGTGGGTTGGTCAAGTACTGACATAAGCGCAAAATGAAAACTTTTTTCCAGATAAGAGTCCAATCGCCCCTACACAGCCGGTTGAAAAAACACAATTTCATCTTATCTATGTATGCTTCCATTGACCAGAGTCCTATAGTACTACGCGTTGCCTCTGTGGGCGAATATTTATCGAAAGTTTGCATACGTCGCGCTGCATATCTCTGACATAGCTCAAGTTCTTCTATATTGGTGCTGGTCATATTCGCCCATAATTCACATCCATATAGGACTGCGGGTAGAATGATTCTTTTCCAGATTTTCTTACTTGTTAGAGGGTTCATTCCCCCGTCTCTGATACCAATAAAATAAAAAGAGTTTAATAAGTGTTTACCTTTATCGCATGCTTCTTTTATCGCGTCATTAGGTTTAAAGTTGTACTTTAAAGTTATGCCGGCATATTTCTTACTTTTGACTACTGGAATTGGCGATTTGTTGAATAGAAAAGAAGGGATATCAGTTCTTCTTTTGTTTGTAAAGAGGATGCTGCAACTTTTATCTGCGTTATATTTCAATCTCCACCTTTTCGCATGATTAGAGATTGTATCGAGCAGATGCTGCTTCGAATGATGCGAATTAGCCATTACAGTTGTGTCATCCGCTAATAAGACACACGGCAGATGGAGATCGACAAGTTTTAGGCCTAGCAAAGTGTGATCTAAATCAGTGATCAAATCGTCTATCATAACTAGAAAGAACCAAGCGGACAAGATACGACCCTGCCCTACACCCTGTTTAATATTGAAATATTTGGACAATTTGCCCGCAAATAAAACAGAGCTGGTTACTCCCTTAAACGAGTGTTTCATGATGCGCCACGTCTTCCCTTTTATGCCAAGTTTGTACATCTTGTAAAATAACCCATTGTGCCAGACTGTATTGAATGCCTTAGCATTATCAAGAAATGTTGCATAGACAGGAGTATCTTTATCCATATAGTAGCATATAAATTCTTTGATACAAAACGCTGCAGTGATACTACCACAATTATTCCTAAAACCTTGTTGCAATGGATTTGGAAAATTAATGTGCTTAGAAAATATAAGTAGTCTATTATATATAATTCGCTCTAGGATTTTCTGAAGCACTGGAACTATAGTTATATCACGGTAGTTATTCATATCTAATTTGCTTTTTCCCCCTCCTTTAAATATTGGTATTACTAAACCTTGTTTAAAATGGCATGGGTACTCCTCGGCCTCGTACACTTTTTTGAAGACAGTTTCAAGTAACTGTACACTGCTTTGAGTGTCCGCAAACAGTAAATGCTCGGCAACAATACCGTCATGACCACATGCCTTATCTTTATTGAGAGAACTAATTGCACTACTGATTTCTTCTCTAGTGGGAATTTTGTCAACAACTTCATTAAAGTGGGAATGGGTTTCTATACTCTGTTTTTTAACCTCTGCTAAAACCAACTGGTAATGATTCCCGTTGTACAGATACGTATTGTCAGGTAGTGACAAATTGGAAAAATGATTTGCCCATAAATCTCTTATAGAGTCGTGGTCGCGTACGATTTTTCCGTTAGATTCAATTTCGTATATGTAATCACGTTTATGTCTTTTATTCCGTATAAACTTATAGAAAGTGGAAATATCGAGCTCTGCAGCCTTTTCAAGCTCACTGAACTGTTCTCTATCACACATTTCTTTTGCTCTCAGTAACTTTTTTCCAAACAGTTTCTTCGCTTTCTTATAGTTCGTGCATGACTGAAATTCCCATCTTCTTGGCCTACCATCAGAGATCCATACCCTACATTTCAGCCTCATTTCTGTATGAAACTTTTTTATGTTTAGTAGTTTCCAATAGGGGTTAGCGTACGGGCAAAACCTTTTTATTGGCAGAAACCTAGAAGCTGCGTCATGTAAGATCTTTACCGTGTCTTGAATAATACTTTCAATATCAACATTTGTCACTAGTTCTGCTTTATGCAGTTGCGCTAAAAATGCATTGCGTGTTGCTTCCTTATACCTATTTATTTGTTATGCCGATGCTTTCTTCCAATTTATGGAGGGAATTATATGTTTGTCAGCCATGATTATATTATATGCAAAAGGAATGACCAACTCTATTTTTACAGGATGATGATCTGAAATGTTCAAAGGATGGTCATCAATTATTTCAGCCTTAACCACTAAATCGAATTTGCTTTTTTGCAATAGTATATGGTCTATCAACGATTTGGATTCACCATCGATTGAGAAAAATGTAAAGTCAGGCCCTTCACAAATAGATTGACTATTAACGGATATTAAGTGCCTATCAGTCAGAAACTTTTCTAGAATAGCACCTCTAGCGTTTGTTGTTAGACAGTTCGTTTTGGAGCTAAGCAGTGAACTCAACTGGCCATTGAAGTCTCCCGCGAGTATGGGAATGCCTTCTTTACAGAACATATCAAACTGGTCCTTTAATTCTTCCATTGTTTCATAGTAACTTGTAATAGGAAAATTAGTTGATGGCAAAAGTGCTCCGAATACAAAATATTTCAATTTATCATTACATATTACTTCTATCCCTAAAACTCTATCGCTGCCGACGCTCAATAAAGGATTAACGCAGAATGACTTCCTATATAGGATTGCTATTCCACCAAACCCTGTATGTCTTATCCTTTCTTCAAAATTCACTTTTAGCCTATTGTCAGAGCGTGAGAAAGATTTAAACTCTGGATGCAAATTGTCTAAGAAGTTGAGTTTTGATGGCTTCTTATTATGGACAATAAACAAATAAAAGCAAACACAAGTCGGAGCATTCGGAAACGTCTAACTTTCTTGGACAAGTAGCAACGGCAAGTATTTATTTTCATTACTAATATCAAAGATAATCCCATTTTGTAACTTATAATTATAGTCACACCAATGAGTAACTAATCACTACTAGAACAGAATAAAGTATAATAAATTTCTGTATCTCATACATTTATATCTATAATTGCATGTATAAATGTATTTTGGACGCATCTCTGAAAAAGAATTTCTACTTTCAACGATGTATGTATGTATGTATGTATGTATGTATGTATGTATGTATGTATGTATGTATGTATGCATGCATGCATGCATGCATGCATGCATGCATGGATGTATGGATGGATGGATGGATGGATGGATGGATGGATGGATGTATGTATGTATGTATGTTAAATAAAGAAGAAAAAAACAATAAATCTGCCATCCTAAATCCTTGAGACTTACGCGTATGCGTAGTTACAGACGTAAAGTTGAAATTTGGGACATTCCTTATATCCACAACCAACCGCTTGTGTTTTCCAGAGCATCAGCTGTGAAGAAAGTTAGATTGTAAACAGGGCATTCATTTTTTCTCCATTTTTCTAGTTTAAAGTATAAACAGTCTGTACATGCTCAAACATTTTTTTATGACACAAATGGATTGCGGTATATAAAAGGAAATATTAACAAACTCACACTTCATGGCTTTATCAAAACACTCGATGCATAAACTGGTCCCAATACGATTTTTATTCTACAATCTTCAAGGTTCCTCTCCAGAATGGTTATCTCCAAACAGGCCACAACACCGTGAAAGTATTTCACTTTTTTGATTCATCATGTGAGTGGATGTTTAATGAGTATCAATGTACGATATTTATCGTAAAAAGATGTACAAGTTTTATTTATATAATGCACGGGAGATAACCATACAAAGTAGCTTCAGATTTATAGTATGTGGCATCAGGAATGTATTGGCTTTCACCTGTATGAAATGAGTGTTTTTTGTTTGCGTTTTGTGGACTTTTAATGTACCTTTAACAGTTTGAGTCAAATCGTTATAAAGTCTGCAGTGGGTCTGTTTATAATGATGTCTAGCACCGGGGAGTCATGCCGCAGAATTGTTTTATCATATCCAACCCGGTCACAGAATACTGACACCAGGGCGACCAATCCAAACACTAACCTCTTAATGCTGATTCGGTGCGGTCGTATTGAATGCAATCAGATACAGTCGGACGAGGCGAGATTGACATTCAAAATAAATCTCGTCTGTCTTTGTTCCTCCAAAAGATATATTCTTCAGAGAGAAAAAACCCAATAAATAAAAGTAAATATGCATAATATATACTAATATCTAAGTTAGAAGTATTTCATCTTTAAACTTCCAATCCTGCATCGCAGTGTTATGATGATTTCGGTATTGCCTGCGTTTGCCTTCTGTCTCAGCCAATCGACAACATAACAGGTGTTTGCAGTGTGTGAAGAAATCAGAGCCGTTCAGACCAAAAACCAGCTAAGACAATTAACTGAAACTTCAGTTTTTTTAACTGCGTTACATCATTTTCACAAAACCATGCTAACAACAAAATTAGAGGCAACATTTTACCTCGAGTTGGATTATTTTTGCCTTTTTTTGTCTAATAGGTAGAAATCTGTGCATATTGTCGAAAGGTTTATTGTTACGTTTTGAAATCGACATTAAATACAATTTTAATTTTTCTATTTTTTTGTATATGATATAATCTTCATAATATATGAAGATTCCACATTTAAGTACATCATTATCATCTAAGATTGGAGCTGTTATCTGAGTATCATTTAAAGAACTGTTGGATTAATATAGAAGATTTCCAATGTGATTAGATTGACGTTGACTTACTTGCGTATAATGACCCACAACCGATCCATCTATAGAGCCAACACCCAATTTGAACTTTGGCTTTTCAGATGCCCATAAACTGATAATATTCTGCCAGTTTTTTCCTCCGACATAGTATGCTATATTCTGACCAACATATACCCCCGGTAAGTCTGAAATATAGGTCATTTTATGAAGGTTATCTAACTTAAATAGCATGATAACTATATATATATATATATATATATATATATATATATATATATATATATATATATATATATATATATATATATATATATATATATATATATACATATATATATATAAGATAAACATGATGGAAACTACACAAATTTTCATTATATATATGTATAATTATATATATATATATAAATATATATATATGTATATATATATATGTATATATATATATATATATATATATATATATATATATATGTATATGTATATATATATATATATATATATATATATATATATATATATATATATATATATATATATATATATATATATATATATACTTACCTGGTGATGCTCGATCTGCGGCTGTGTCATGTTGAAAAAGACATTTATTGGCATGAATCTGTGCCTTGGCTGCGATACCATCATGATATCTCTGTAACACATGACACCATTCATAAAAAAAAATAAAGCATACAATTGCAGTATGTTTTCTTCTATATCAAATTTTGTAAAATAAAATTGCCAAACGCTTTAAACTTGTTTTTTTTTTAATAATTTATATGTTTTGACATAATACATATCTTTGGCACTGAAAACGGTTTTAAAGTTGTAATACTCTTTCCTATTGTTTCCTACTATAGTTACAAAACCAAAAGCATCACTTTTCTAAAATCTAAAAGTTTAATTTATACTTCATGCTTTCACGGATATGAAGCACATGAGATGTACTGCACTTTGCCTTTCTTTTTTATTCTATCTATGTGGGTCTTGCCAGCATATAAAATATTCAGATTCCAATGATTTTGGTAGAAGAAATACATATTTTAAATGTTGCATACATTTTGTGGCTTAATATATTTTAAAGGCATTAGTCATTCGGATTACAAGTTATGAATATCTGTGGCCAAAACGATAAAAACATATCAATAAGAAACATGTATATTTATGAACAGACATAAAGTTTACTACCATTTTCATCATATTAGATGATGGGACCGAAGACCTGTATGTTTCATGTACTGTTGCAATCAGAGTCTTGTCAGCTACGGTCACTTGGGTCACGGCTGAAAATAAATGTAATACATGTTTAAGACATTTTTTTGTAAAGTAGCAAATATATTTGTAAAGTAGAATGTGTATAAATTGTACATGCCATTAAGGTTTTCTTATTATTTAAACTTCTCCGGCAGATAGTTACCACAGGGGCAAAGTAACTACAAGTAACGGAAGCTCCAATGCGAAAATGTGGTAACGGATAGACGAAGTGACTTAAATATTGGCGGAAAATATCCCAGTATCATCTGTACCTTTTAAAAATGCTGGGAATAAAAATTTCCTTTTACGGAGATAATCCAGCGCAAAACTATTTTATTTGTTTGTTTACTTATTTATTACGACCCACTTCTTTAACTAAAATAAATCATATGTTATTTATACTGTTTATATATGTACAGTTATGCTAAGGAATGTACTGGCATGCTGTATTTTTCTTGTTTAAAGTATATATAAGCAAACGAGACGGGTAATTTAGGTAATCTTTTTATCTGATTGTCTTTTATGCGACAATACATAGTTTCATATAAATATTGAAATAATAAAATTCTTAATATATGCTCCATGAAATGATGTACAACTTGTGCGAAACTTTTATTACATTATCGTTATCTTATAAGTACTTAGGCGAGTATCTACATGAAAAAAATGCATTGATCATACAATAATAATAAAGCTTTTTTCATCGTTACAACGCGCTAATGTGCCCTTTTTGTCCCTCTTCCTCTAAAAATATAAAACTATACAACCTCACACATTTTCTGATTGTCAATGTGGTATTCCGGAAAGATGGCTGCCATCGCTTAACTGCTTGAGGAAGGCTCTTCCGATTTTGTGCTATTTTTCATGATATATGTGCTTGTTGTCTATCTTCGTTTATATGTTTGTGTTTCATCATGCATTGGCTGTTCAGTTAGTATGTGTTAGATCATCTCCTTGTTGTGGAAATGAGAAAAATTAGATTTATTTTTTCTTGGCTGTTTTCTTCCACTGTTAAGACGTCATTTGTTTTTTAATAAATCGCCATCACGTGATCGCCAGTCAACCCGCTTCCAATATGATGGATCCTCATTAATTGCATTAAATGACCACAACTTGGCTCTTGATATCACATTGTGCTCAAGACTAAACGAACTGGGACTACATTCATTATTACTTAAATGTAAACGGAAGCGAAAATGGAACAGTTGTTTCGATGCTGACCGACGTAGAACAGGAAGAAGAATTCCAGTTATCTCACTTTCGTCCGTAACAGTTAAACAATTTAAAAATTTTGCCTTTAATTTTGATAACCTGTTTCAAATTCCTCTTAAATCGTCAACCGTTGTGTCAACTGTCCCAGAGATACCACTACGTATTGCATTATTCAACGCTCAGTCAGTAGGATCACCGGAAAAGCGCACAGAAATAGTTAATTGTATAAACGAGTATGAATATCGACGTCTTCCTGACAGAAACATGGTTAAAATCATCAGGCGACGAACACAACTGTGCGGTTTTAACACCCAGCGATTACTCCATCAAGTAGTTCCCCCGCAGCTCTCGCAGAGGTGGAATTGCTGTCATCACAATGAATTTCATGATCAAATGCCTTAAGTGCAACACAACCTTCATTTTCTGCCACACATCGTTTGAACTAGTCCAAACAACACTCACACTGGAACAAAGGTCAGTCCATTTTTTCTGTCTCTACCGTCCTACACTTAGTACAAAAAAAAAGCTGACTGAATCTCTCTTTGTGGATCAGTTTAAAAATCTTCTGGAGTATGGAAATTCGATATGTGGCAACCTAATTATTCTTGGAGATTTCAACTTTCACTTTGACTGTCCTAGAAACCCATACACGACAAAACTCCTTGATTCCATTCATGTTTTCAATCTTAAACAGTCAGTTAACCAACCCACCCATAAACTTGGTCACAGTTTAGACTCGTTTCTTTATAGACCTGATGATAATATTCTGCAATCCACCCTTGTATCACACGAACTTGCATCAGATCGCCTCTGCATCATATGCCATCTTGACGTATCAGTCCCTAATCCTCCACCTCTATTTGCTACTAAGAGAAACCTCCGTATGATAAATATAATCAAATTCATGCATGACATCCAAGAAAACCTAACAACTTTCTCTTACATCCAACAGCGGAATAACTTGATAACTGCCTGCGTTCATTGCTTGAAAAACATGCCTCAGCCACCAAATGCAGAGCATCAACTTAAAAACAAAGTGTTCTCCATGGTATAGCAGTGTTGGGGACCAGATTCGCACTGTTAAAGGACCTCGCCGAAAAGCAGAGAGGCTTTGGCTTTCCACCAGACTCACTATTAATAAACAAATATATGAAACCGCTAAGAAGAACATCACATAGTCTATTCAGCCAATTATCCCATTACATTACTAAGATCACGGAGAGTTCCAGGTGCAAAGAGTTCTTCGAGATAACTAACAAACTAATGTCAAGGAACAAATGTACGCCTCTTCCAACTACTTTCTCTCCAGTAGACCTTCCGGACCAATTTGCAAATTTCTTCCGTGACAAAGTACAAACAATTAGAGATTCGCTTGACATCACAATTTCAACTGACTCGTCATCATACGGTTATGATGCAGAATTTCAGCGACAACCATTAGCAGCATTTGAACCTATCTCTATTGATTTAGTACGGACAATTGTGATAAAGACTGCATCAAAGTCTTGTGAACTTGATCCATCCATGGAGTAGAGAGGTGCATTTCTGATGTGAAATCACGGATGACATGTAACAAACGGCAGATGACTGATGCTAAATCTGAGGCTGTTCTGATCACAACACAACTACTTTACCTCAGACAATACATATCAGCAACATTAACATTAAATTCTCACAGTCAGTACGAACCCTATGTGTTACAGTACTCTCACATTGCATCAACATGTCATGAACATATGCACGATTGCATATCTTGAACTGAGACGTATCAGTTCCATTCGTAAATATATTTCAATTGATGCCACTAAAACACTTGTGTGTTCATTAGTACTTTCACGACTGGACAATTCTAACTGAATTCTGTCTAGTTAGTCACAATATTTACTCCAGAAACTTCAAAATGTTCAAAACACAGATGCACGGATCATCTATAGAGTACCTCGATCAGTGCACACCCCACCACTGCTCTGTACCCTACACTGGCTATCAATTCGATACAGAATCAAACGCAAAATGTGTTCTCTGTGCTATGTTTAACTGACAGACTCCAGTCCAACATACTTAGTCGGCCTCACCCATGTGTATACACCATCAAGATACGTACCCTCTTCTTCTAACAATCGTATACGCATCGTTCCCACTGTGAAAACGAAGTCATATGGACAACGTTCTTTGCATACCATGGCCCGGCGATGTGGAACGAATTGCCCATTGAAATGAGAAAGAAAGATACAATGGTCCCTTTTAAGAGTGCTCTTAAAACTCACCATTTTCGACTGCAGGGACAAACTTAGAGAATAATGTTTTGTATCTTATATGTTTTCAGCATAATTTTATGTTTTCCATTTTCATTGTTTTTGTCATTTCTTTTTCTGTAGTGTAGTCATATCATTATAGATGGTGGAAAGTGCTTAGAGCTTCTAAAGTCCTCATTATTATTATTATTATTATTATTATTATTATTACGATGTTGTGTGTTTATAATCAAATGTATTCGTATTTACATTATAGCTTGATAAATGTATACTACTATTAATGTGTCACCGAGAAACGGAGCATACAAAATTGAGGATTAAACTCTAATGTACATTGAGATTCCATACTCGACAATAATTTAAGATACAGCCATCGAAAGAAAAATTCGCAACTCTATCAATTTAGCATCAGATATTTATTTAGCCAGCAAAAGAAACATTATTTTGTTTCTCCAATATATCCCCAATTCATAGGAAAAAACAACTCCTGCTCTTTGTCATTGCAACTTGTCCACCGAGGATTGAAACATTAGTTTTGTGCATTTACATGCTAATTTCTCACCAAATGTTCGTCCTATATAGTTGTCGTGTCCACAGCACCCGCATACGTTAAACGCTTGTCAGAGAAAATATTTATAGTAGAGAGAGAGAGAGAGAGAGAGAGAGAGAGAGAGAGAGAGAGAGAGAATCAATTATAGTCGTAATCTTTGAATTAAAACCTTTTGCATAAAGTGTATCCATACGGTGAAGCCGATATGTGCTTGTAATAGATATTGCATTTAAGAATTAAAGAGTTCACTTAGTATAAGTCAATCATTTTGTATTACTTGTGAGATATATCGTTACAGTGTTATTACAATCTAGAAGTAACAAGAGGACGGCCAAAATATCCATACTGAATCTACGTTAATTTATAACATGAACAAATATAACAGGATGTTACATCCGACACAATTGTACAACCCTCGGATGGAATTTTCACTTCCTATACGAAAGCATATGAAGCATTTTGTTATCGATTTTCTTGTAATGGTTTATGAAAGTTGTAGTAGAACAAAATAGTATATATATATATATATATATATATATATATATATATATATATATATATATATATATAACAAAAAATTAACACAGGACTAGTGTACAATATTTAGCATGAGAATTAATTACATTTAGCTTTAATTTTTTCACCTCAACGAAATAATGTGTCTAATTCACTTTCATGGGTTCGCTGGTAACATTGTACAGTTGTTAACAGAAATAACCTCTCTTAAACTCGTTCTACTTACCAACGCTTAAACCAACATCCAGAACAAAAAAAGAAGCTCATTCAACTTAGCATCACGTTAGCCTACTATCAACACCAAGAAATTAATTTCACTTACCGACTTGTAGATCAACATACAAACAAAACGAAACCCATTCTGTCCAAAGAATTGTATGCCAACTATTAAAACTTCATTATTCCTATGATGCATGCCAACAACCAGAGTAAAAAAATACAATATTCACGCAAACTAGTATGCCAACTACCGGAACAAAGAAATTCATTTTACTTACCAATTTGTTTAAGCCAGATAATAAAACAAACAACGTTCATTCTACTAATTAACTTGTATGCCAACTTCCAGAGCCAAGAAATCATTCTATTTACAAAACGTAAGGCAATTACAAAACAAAGATACTTATTCTATTTGCCAACTTGTAGGACAACTACTAAAAGAAATATAAAAAAATAAAGCAATATTGCGTGTTGGCCAGTCATTTAGAAGTTAAGATTTCATCATTCTTGGTTCTCATAATTGGACTTTTCCTGCTCAGTCATATTTTGGCTCAAGTTTTTTTAAGCATTTCACGCAGCCATAGATATAGGAAACATCATTTCTAGAACTAAAATATTGCGTAAGTTCCGCTTTCTGCCTTAACACAAATTCGAACAAAGGTTAACTCGAATGGGAATAAACCAAATAACCGCAAAAATTAATATCATCAGAGTACATATCAAATTGTAGAGAGTTCATCAAAAACACTTAGAACAAGAACTCGGATTACATATCAACTTTAGAACTGCTTTGCTTGAATTCTAGTGTATCAGTTGACAATCATAAAGAAATAAACATC
The DNA here is from genome assembly GCA_030141615.1 of Unio pictorum. Taxonomy (NCBI): domain Eukaryota; kingdom Metazoa; phylum Mollusca; class Bivalvia; order Unionida; family Unionidae; genus Unio; species Unio pictorum. The sequence continues at coordinate 646,941 of JARLTB010000374.1, forward strand.
AGCTCAATAGACTTACCGACTTGACAGATGAGCATCAGCGTTAAAGCTAGCAGTATTCTTCCAACCATGACTTGATTGTAAGTAGAATCAACTCTCGTAGACGGCACAAAGAGCTTGCAATAGAGTTCTGTGATGACCTGCTGTGCAATTGGCGGGTCTTAACGGACAGTCAAACTTACATTCACTCTCAATACCAAAGCTGCAGGATCTGCAATGCCAATGGTTTCAATACCTTAGGTTTCATACCACCATATTTGATAGCCTGTTGTCATCACAAGCATTACTTTTTTAAACAAATTAACATTTTGATTGATTCTAATAACTGTGTTCCTAATTATGCACTTAAATATGTATCGAAACGTAAACGCTGTCATTACTTGTAGTGTAGTTTATTGCACATGACGAGAATTCAAAACATTAAAAGAGAGCAGATTCTCGCAATAACAGGCTCTTCTTAAGGTCAGTCGATACTATTTAAAACGACCGCTCCAGTGTCCTAGTGATTAGAGCGTCCACCTCGGATACGGGAGGTCGCGGGTTCGAACCTCGTCTGAGTGATACCAAAGACTTACAAAAATGATACTAACAGCTGCCTCGTTTGGCGCACGCATTAAGAGGTTAGTGTTAGGAGTGGTCGGCCTGGTGCCAGAATAATGTGACTAGGTGGGACATCGTGCTACATGACGTGCGGCATGATGCCCTGGTGCTAGACATCACTATAAACTACCACACTGGAAATATAGTAGTGAGATTACTGAAAACATGTTAAAGCTACGTTAAAAATCAAAACAAAAACAACAAAAAACACATACACGCGCGCGTGCACGCGCACAATAACCAAAACATGGCTATATGCTGACCAGGAAGATGACTGTGTCAGACTTGGATGAACAAGAAAGATAATTTCAAGAAAGCGTGAGAGCGATTTTTGAGGAAGAATATCTGACTTAATTTCGCGAAGTATTAGTCTTATGAACAGTTACACAGGATCATAGTCCTCTTAGTATGTCCCCCTTTAATATATTTCTATTGTAGATCGCATCTACCCCTTTAATTATATTTCTATTGTAGATCCAATCTACCGCATTAATTATATTTATACTGTAGGGATCCAATCTCACCCCTTTAATTATATTTCTATTGTAAATCCAATCTACCCCTTTAATTTTATTTCTACGTAGATCTCATCTACCCGTTTAATTATATTTCTATTGTAGATCCAATCTACACCTTTAATTATATTTTGTTGTAGAGATATAATCTACCCCTTTAATTATATTTATACTGTAGAGATTCAATCTACCCCTTTAATCATCGTCATATTTCTATTGTAAATCCAATCTACCCCTTCAATTATATTTCTATTGTAGATCTCATCTACCCGTTTAATAATATTTATGTTGTAGATCCAATCTACTCCTTTAATTATATTTCTATTGTAGATCCCATCTACGCCTTTAAATATCCCATCTACACGTGTCACTTATTTTTTTAGAATACAGAAAGCATGGTACGTTAAGGCATCTAGTTAAATAATTTAAATACCTGTATTAAACAGGGCAATGTTGCCTCCCTACAATCCATTTTAAATTTAAACTCTCATTTTGTAAAACTTATATCTACGTATGGGTTTCTTCGTCAAATGGATGAACATTTATTTTTATATTATGTCTATATTCGTTTGTTCAATCTAGATAATTTGCTATCAATCTAGCTATCTAACTATCAAGCTAGCTCGATAGATAGAGACGGATAGATGGATAGATACATAAATATATTGATAGATGTCTATGCGGACACAAACCTAAAAAGTAACTTAATTATACATACATAATTGCATATATACATACATCAGTAAATTCAAAGGAATAAAGCAGCATGAGGTTATTTGAACAGATAAGAACAACAAGTACTTACAATGTTCCGCTGACAATAGGATAGTATTGCAAGACCATGGTCACCATTTATTTATATAATCTCAGAATATTACGTCATGGAAAATCTATCAATATTCATATTTGAAAGGTAATGAATGTACCAATTACAGGGCTGGAACTGGCTGCCACCAATCAATTTCAGATTTTACGCTTTCATTCATTGGTACTTGTTCAAGCGAATCGCATATTCTTAACAAGGTTCGTATTAAATTACGTCATAACCTGTCCCCGTCACCCATTTAGTACTCACGGGATTACGAACTCATCTTCCTCGACATTCTTGTGTAAATGGTAAAAGTTTTAACTGTACATGAAATGCTTCCTTTATATTTTGAAGACGAATTTTATTGCTTGATCAAACCAGTTCATGATGGTTCGATAAATATATTGATTTGTCACGCCATCAATACTAAGAAATTCAAAATAAAGGAGTGACACACAAAATGAAAATAAAGGAGTGACACACAAAATGAAAATAAAGGAGTGACACACAAAATGAAAATAAAGGAGTGACACACAAAATGAAAATAAAGGAGTGACACACAAAATGAAAACGTTTTCTTGCTACTCGAACACAAATTTTTATAGTTTTGAAGATTTGCAATACAAAGCCGGTTCCAGCTAGTTTTTTAGACTAGCGGTATTATCACAACAGTTGTTTTTTTTATATACAGGAATATCACATGCATATACATTGCAACTCTTGTATTCCTTGAACTCACATCAATACTCCAAAACATGAGAGTTAGTTGATACTAGTAATAATCAATAACTTCTTGGAGATACTAACTCAATTAGTGACTTCATTTATTTCTCTGAGGCTCTCTTGCACAACTTCTCAGAGAGAAAGTAATAAGGAAATAAATAAAACCTAAAATTATAAGACATAAACAATTACTTTGTTATGAATATCAGTATCAAAAATACTTTACTACAATACTACATACTGTAATTCACATATTTACATACAAGTTTGCATGTTCCACACACACATGCACTATACCATCGTACTTTCTAAACCCACACAACCTTAATAACAGTCTTATTATTAAATGCAAATTCACTTGGACAAATCTATACCTAATGCTTACAGGCACAAGTTACATTCATTGTTAGTGTATTAAGAAATGTTATATCCTTAATTTTGATGTTGTAATCAAACTTCCTTTTTTTCATTTGTGTTTTTAAAGCTGTGTAATGTCTCCGTACATTTTTGTGTGTTACGTTTAAGTCGACAGATATAAAACCTTCGATAATATTCTTAACTTTTCAAACATGATTGCATCTTCCTATTTTTACAAACGTATCAATAAAACAATTGTGCGATTTTTGACCTAAAGCCCATTCAGAATGACTCACTTGCTTTAATATTGAAGTGAAACATTTTAACGGACACTGAATCAATCTGTAATAGCATTGTACGCACGATGTAGAATTATTTAGCAAAAAAGCGATCACAGTAGTGTAAACAGGCGCTGATAAAGAACGTGTATTTGATATTACTATGTTGTTGACAGGAATCCTAACGGCTATAATAGTGTGCATATACCTCTGTTTTGCTCAGAACATAGTCTCCTAATCATTTACCCAGCGAGTAAAAATTATACTGTAAAAAAATGATGATACAATAAATGTTCCCATCAACATTCTCTGTAACAACAAGACACAAAAACGTAACTGTCAACACGTACGTAAGCATATATCATTATAAATCCTATGCAATTTTATCTTCTTTCATGTCTTAAAATGACCTTTATTCATGTACACCAAATCATACTATAGGTAATCCATAAATTAACAATAAATAAATACAAAAATTAGACAAATTAGGCACCAGGAGTTACAGAAATTATAGATATTCATAATAAAATTATGATAACAATTAGAGTTAAGTTTCATCATTAAATATTTTCAAATCAACCATCATCCGTGCAAAAGTGAAATACCTCAGTGAATCTATGATATATCAAGATATCTGATGATTTGGTTAAAAGTGAGTGATCAATTTGCTCTCCAAACAACTCTTTAATGGTGTGCATATTAAACTGATATCTTTATGCCAGGCATAACTATATAAATTACTGGAGATAAATCGTCGAGGAGGGGGACATACAAAAGATAAATAAAAAAAATAATTTTAATCGCACGAATATTTAGTCAGTTCGTCAATGTATTATTAACAGGAAGAACACTTTATTGCATGTACTTGTACAGTGGTTTTGTAAAGCGTCTGAAGTCGTCAAAGTACCAAAATGTATTACCTCTCGACGTAATAGTTAGGAATATGAAATTCATTGCTTACTGCTGTGTACAAAGGTTACATTGACAGATCGAGCAAATAATGCATTCACTGAAGTAAATGAAATTTGAATCACAGTGGTGGACAGTAATTTATAAAAACAACGATAAAACACGGGACCTCAGGGCAAATCTAGATTTTGAGGATTTTGCCACATTTTAAAGTACCGTGAAACAATCACTTTCAACAATTGCCTAACATATCAACTCGATGATGATAGTAATGTAGCATATAAATTTATCAGCTGGAAATGATCAATGTTTCGCCTCAAACGTTTTCAAACAGTTGCACAAATCCTTTGAAAAGACTGTCAAAGAATGCATAACACGAATAGAGGCCACGGTCGAACGATTAATATAAGCTGAAGAATGACTGATTCATCGCATATATATGTCTGAAAATGAAACGAATTCCTACATCCCCTGGCAAATCAGAATTCAAATAGTTGCTTGATGGTTTCAAGGAAAGTTTAACGCAATTAAACCAGGTCATAAACAGATACACTATTTTTTTATCTGAAAGACATCACTTTGTATCCTTGTTGTAACGAGATGAATTGATGAATATGTCAGTACAAACCACGCAGAGATTAATCGTCGTTTTATGTCCTATCGTCATGTTCTTGATAAACTATTAAAATAGTTAATACTCCATTTTTAAATTTATATTTTAAATGACACTGAAATGTAATCTTTGTTTTCAGCTTTTGCATTGAAATCCTAAGTTGTAGAAACAATGCTACTTTGATCAGTCATGTTTAAACAAATCCACCATGAATGTATAAATAGGTTGTTTTTATAGGTGGGGACGTATCTTTGCACTCTGAATCTAAAAATACAAAACATACCAGAAGCTGATCATCAATTTTACAAGTCATGAGTCGTCGATAAATGCCGTTCCACGTCACGTTGGACATCGAGCGTGGGCATATGTAGCTACGCCAAAACCGGGTGATCATAATGTTTACTTAAGACAGTTAACAAGAATTATAGCAATCTCGGTCGACTACTACACACGTCTCCTGTGAATTGTATCATTGCACACATTTAACACACATTTTTTAGTAAAAAAAACGTGAACAACATGGAAATCTCCTAATTTACATCATAACAGGTCACGTAATAATTCCTCTGATCGGTAAAGTATTGCTAGCTAGATACAATAATGTTCAATTTTCAAGCTTGAGATTATTACAAACCTTGATATTGCAAGATGCATGTGTTAAGGGTCGATGTACAAAGAAGTTGATCGATGAACCTTGGATTATGACACTCTGACCGCCATTTTTGTGCAAATAGTTTCGGTATTTTTATACCTCAGTTGAAGTAGCACACCATTTTAATAATAACAGATCTTGGACTGTACTATAACATCTAATCCACTAACAACATCCACTAACAACATCTAATCCACTAACAACATCTAATCCACTAACCTAAATGTTTCCACCATTTCAAACCCGTTATGATTAGCATCTAATCTTCCAACCTAAATGTTTCCACGATTTCAGACCCGTTAGGATTAGTAGAGCTGTATTAAAATATTAAAGTTTCAATCGTCACTCGTAAGACTTGTATATTCATTCTCTTGATTCGTGATAGAATCCTCAAACAGATTAAAAACATGCTTCGTTAGTGGCAACAACTTGAGGCAAGGTTTTGGTATGCACTGTATTACATCACTAAGTAATGTGTAATTAAACTTACTCCAAACGGAATCATGAAAAAGATCTGAAAATTTACCTTTAGTGTCATTAATTTGGGACAGAGAATAACTTTATTTAATAAACTGGTTATTTTCCTATTCTTACGAATGTTTTATTGATTAGGCAGACTGAATATATAACATTTTACAATTTATGCACGTAAGATAATGCTTCTATTTGATGCAGACACTTTCAAAACAGATCCTGGAGTGGATACACATCCTACAGTGTTAGAAAATAAGATAATATTTTAAATCAGGATAAAATCATGTTTTTAAAAATGCATTAAAGAAAATCATTGATTGTAAAATTGGGTCCATACCTTTGCATTAGATGGTTCGATAGTGATCATTTGTCGCCTATCGAAGTTATAATAAAGGACAAAAGTCACGTGTTATCGTGAATACACCTAATCCGCCCTCTCTCTCTCTCTCTCTCTCTCTCTCTCTCTCTCTCTCTCTCTCTCTCTCTCTCTCTCTCGCATGAGTAATTTGAGACTGCAATAAAAAACATATATTTAGTGACCTGCAGAGTTATTCTTCTACACATATTGGTACTTTTCCTATTTTTACAAATGTTTGCTGGCGCAGGTATGCATAATTTATATTTAACATCTATGCACTATTAATAAATCTTATAATGTATAATTTGTGCACCCGGATCTAGGGTGGAAATTAAAAAAACTAAAGACATTGTTAAATGCATTCAACCCGGATAAACAATGCCTTAAAGAAAGTTTCTGATTGGGACATGAGATACTAAAGATGCATCAGATTGTTATTAAATACGTAAGATTATAAACAAAAATTAAAAATCTGAACTAGTTTAGTCTTTCTTAATACGACAATGCCTTATTACCTTTATGAAACAAGCAGGAAAGTCTTAATTTATCTTCTTCAGTTTGATTAATTTGAGATTGGAGTAAATATAAAGTTTTATATTTTAGGTGACTTGTCGAATCGCCCATCCTCATATCCTGATATCCTTCCTATTCTAAAGAGTGCATTCTGACGTAGTCATACATATATATATAAATTATCTATCTCTTGCACACATCTATATTTACCTTTATTAAAATTAACTGGAGACCGGTTGACACAGGAGGATTGTAAAAAAAATGATTCAGCGGATGACCCTCCTTAATATGCTGGGATTACTATTTTACAAGTGGTTTCTTTGATTAGAATACGATCTTTAAAACATTTCTTAATTGATTCAGGAATAGAAAGTTGGTACGAAATGTTCAATACATCCTAGCTCTTATGATGTGGCTAATAGAAAGTATGTAACTTAGCCAAACATGCTTGATGATATCACAACGATTTACAGTTTACGAATAAATTATTTTAGTCAACCTGCATATATCAAAACGCGATCAGAATCATTTGCAAAGATTTCTAAACACATTTCAAAAGATTATTTACAACATTGAAATAAAAATTTAAGATGTTTAAAAACTTAGCTTCAGACGTATTTTTAGAAAGTCTTTGATACACCAAAATTAGCAGATATCGTCGAGATTCTGAACATATAGGCATTATTGCAATTTCTTATAACGAGTTTTAAAATGAAATCAAACCTGCTTTGTCAAAGGGTGCATCTAAGTATTACCGTTTTATTTTGCATCGTGACTACAGAATTTTATAAAATATAGCTTACGAACACAGCAGCATGGAAAGGTCCTGTTTAATATAATTACCCATCGACATCCGGGGTTCTATCATGCGCGCGCTTGTGTGGATCTTTGGTTCTAAACTAAGTTACAGGAAGAAGCAAAGCCAATAAATTGTGTAAAACGTAACAAATAATTTCTCAATGTTATCAAATGAAAGTGAATTGGAACATGTATATTATGAATTAAATGTACAATAGTCCAAACAAAAGTTATATTCGAGTCCAAGAGAATCGAATGCTCTGAAATGATTTCAGATCCTCGAATACATTGGTCTGCCAACAGTCTTGGTGTTTTAAAATGGCATTGTCTGACACTCCTTTCGAATATGGATAGTACAAGGTACGTGACTTTGTGCAATATTCCACATCGTTAAAAATAAAAACCACCTGACCTAACCCATCCACTGGGAAGTAACTAAATTCTTCTAAATATTCACCAGACCGACTGTCCATTTGAAAATAACCTCTAACTTGAAAACAGGTTTTATTAATATTAATATTAATAATTGTAAACAAAACTTGTACAAATAATGCGGTTAGGTTGAAACGTATGTTTTTTCTCAAAGAACTTTCATTGTATACAATATGTCTTCAAAGTTTAAATGATTTAATAGGTTAGAACATATTATTGTTTGTAAAATCAGCATGACTGGAGGTAAGAACAGATTGATGAAAATTAGAATTAACCATTATAGTTTCTCTTATGAACGAACATTCGCCTTAATTGTGAAATCCATGTACGTAATGCGAGAAAACACCTTTTGATATTTGTGATGACTTAAATATATTTTTATTAATCCCAAGGTTTGGTTTGACAATAATAATAAGTACCATAAAATGGTTCTCCGTGCATTATTTCTCTTAATATTTTCTTACCATGAAACCAGTCAGAATTGTATGCAGATATCCACGCTGTGCGAAAGAAATATATAAACATGTACTTTGTTTATATTTGGAAAAATAAAACTGGGCAATATTTTAAGGGATATTGTTGTCTTAAATATGATTTGATGTTGTTGCAGGGTTTAAAGCCATTTTCAGTAAAAGATAAGCTATTTATGGCGGCCAGTATTAATGGTGGAGAAAGAACCCGGAAAACCCCAGAAAGAACCACCGACTCACGAGAAGCTACTGGCAAAAGCTTTCTCACATACCCACATTGGCTGAATCCGAAACTCGTACCCACGCAGACAGAGGTGAGATGGCAATAATTCGTAACGGAGAGCGCTTTAGACCACTCGACCACTTGGGGCATCAAATAAAACGTGAACGAAATCTGCCAACGGTTACGAATATTAATCACATGGTCTTATGCATTCACGTTTATTTGTTTAATATGACTTTAGTGACCATCTAAAAGAATCTATACATTATTAACATGTCTTGAATTAATACAACCTGTCCATGGAAATACGTACTGGTTAAAGTGACATTATTACCCAGACGAAATACAGCAGTAATAAAGGGGGGGGGGGGCTTTGGGACATACGGACTATGGGACTTTAATGTTAAATTTGGTCGTTTGCACATTAGACAAAATTATATGGACAAAAGCTTGGGCCGGTACACGGACAAGAGAAATTGAACATATGACGGGGTCTGTATATGGACAAGGGACATTTTATCATGGGTGTGTCTGTTTACGGAAAATAGGAATTGAACAGGGGTGACGTAATAGTACTGGACACTGGCAAAAATGTTGAAAGGAGAAGACCTCCATCTGGTGAATAGGTTAAACTGAATACGCTTTACTCTAGGGACAACTAGAAACAAAGACAGAGAGACATAGAGATAGGATTAGAGACTTAAAGTCATACTTATTACACGAACATAGATTTATGAACATAAACATATCACACGAAAATCGCCTAAAACGTTGTAGACGAAAGAGAATATATCTGTTTGAGGCAATGGAGTGATCCTTAAAAATATTTCTTCTTCTTTTTGTTCTTCTAATTTCTAAAATCCCATCCTTTCTTCCACCAAATTCTCATCTTATCCATTATATTTGTCTTCTTCTTTCCATTCTCGTACTCCTCCTCATTCTCCTCCTCTAGTTCCCTTTTCTCATTCTCTTCTTAATTTTGAAGCTTAGCATTTTAGGCTCGGATTTGCACCTTTACCTTTTGCCCTTCTTCTCGTTCTCTTCCTGTTTTATCAAGTCTCTCAGCATTTCATTCGCCTTCTTCAAATTATTAATCTCCATTTTCAGTATGTGTGGGATATTAGCCCCATATTCTATTTTGATGAGCAAGGTCATTCACTACCTCTTGCAATATTAATATTTTGTCAATTTGGTTAGAAGCCATCTTCATTTATTCAGCGCTGAATAGCGCAGATAACAAACGCTCCACGTTATATCTCTCAAGCACGGACATAAAGGAAAACATCCCCTCCCACCAGCTATCCATATCATCTACCAAACAATTCACAGTGATATGAGTGTTAACCTAAAATAAATTTGATATGAAAGAACGCTTTAATACCAAACAATTTGTGTTTAAGGATAAGATTTTTGTGAAGAAAGAAAAACACCTACGCGCATGGACACAAATACAACAAATACACACACGCAAACGTACTCGAAGGCAAACAAACAATAAACTACACACAACCAAACGTACGCGCGCACACAAAAACACACAAGCTTACGCGCTCATACATGCATACATAACACGTACTCGCGACACATAAATGTACGCACACAAACATACACACATAATTAAATGATTCGCAACTTTATCAGTCTTTCTTTTCGAGAGATCTGGTTGGCACTGAGAAGCCAATCAGGTCTGAATTAGTGTGCAATAGCACATGTGGTGATAATGGAGGATTAAAAAAGTTTCACATCTCCGCCATTTTGAGCTATCCGCTTGGTGACAAGGAATGAAAGGTATTCAGCAAGCCAGCCCATGGGTGTTGTAACCTTGAAACGCTGGGTCCGTACTTATTTCAAATCTTGTCCAGTTTTACTAATCGACAGAAAAATTACCAATAATGTTTATGCCACCTGTACAATTAAAGCAAATCCGTAAAGTTGTATTTAAAAAATCACCTTTCCTAACGTAGCTAATATTTCAGTACAAAGTATACATATTGTAAGTCCCTAACAATATGAATGTTAAAATTGTCTATGCGACATAAATAAGTGTTGTCACTGTCAGGTAAAATGGATTGTTATTTTGAAACGGTATTCAAGATGATCAAGTCAGGTTTCGTAAAACAGCTTGTTCGAAGTAGGTTTTCTTACCAAATGAAAGCCCTATATTCATGCAACTAAAGCAAATGATTTCTTTTCATTTTATTTCTCTCTCTCTCTCTCTCTCTCTCTCTCTCTCTCTCTCTCTCTCTCTCTCTCTCTCTCTCTCTCTATAAGCGGTCCGGGGTAGCTTCCCCGTATATGTGATAGCCGGTATCCATCGTGCAAGCTAGTTCTCTGAGGTTTACATTCCAGTGACGGAGCAACAGCATAGCATTCCCTAGCTATTCGCCCAGGGTATCATCATGCAGACTGCAGGGGCCGGTACCACAGTCACAGTTGCACCCTTTAAGTCGACAGATATAAAACATTCGATAATATTCTTAACTTTTCAAACATGATTGCATTTTCCTATTTTTACAAACGTATCAATAAAACAATTTTGCGATTTTTGACCTAAAGCCCATTCAGAATGATTCACTTGCTTTAATTTTGAAATAAAACATTTTAACGGACACTGAATCAATCTGTAATAGCACTGTACGCACGATGTAGAATTATTTAGCAAAAAGCGATCACAGTAGTGTAAACAGGCGCTGATCAAGAATGTGTATTTGATATTATTATGTTGTTGACAGGAATCCTAACGGCTATAATAGTGTACATATACCTCTGTTTTGCTCAGAACATAGTCTCCTAATCATTTACCCAGCGAGTAAAAAATTATACTGTAAAAAAATGATGATACAATAAATGTTCCCATCAACATTCTCTGTAACAATAAGACACAAACACGTAGCTGTCAACACGTACGTAAGCATATAATTTCATTATAAATCCTATGCAATTTTGATCTTCTTTAATGTCTTAAAATGACCTTTATTCATGTACACCAAATCATACTATAGGTAATCCATAAATTAACAATAAATAAATAAATAAATTAGACGAATCAGGCACCAGGAGTTACAGAAATTATAGATATTCATAATAAAATTATGATAACAATTAGAGTTAAGTTTCATCATTAAATATTTTCAAATCACCCATGATCCGTGCAAAAGAGAAAAACCTCAGTGAATCTATGAAATATCAAGACTTCTGATGATTTGGTTAAAAGTGAGTGATCCATTTGCTCTCCAAACAACTCTTTAATGGTGTGCATATTAAACTGATAGTTTTATGCCAGGAATATCTATATAAATTACTGGACCTAAATCGTCGAGGAGGGGGACATTCAAAAGATAAATAAAAAAACAATTTTAATCGCACGAATAATTAGTCAGTTCGTCAATGTATTATTAACAGGCAGAACACTTTATTGAATGAACTTGTACAGTGGTTGTGTAAAGCGTCTGAAGTCTTCATAGTACCAAAATGTATTACCTCTCGACGTAATAGATAGATAGATAGTTGGATTAAAGTGATGCCGGCCACGAAGGGTCATGTGATCATTGGTTTAAACCACCATTTTTTAATGGTGGTCGGTTTCCGGTGGAGACGGAATGGTGCCACATCCCCACGGGCGTTTAACGCACATAGTGCGCTATTTAATTGGCCGTCATGTCATACCACTAAAAAGTGGTTAATGACATGAATGTAAGGCACTGGGTGAGTGGGAATAGACACAACACACACTGAACCCTATCAACCAATCGGTGAGTTGTTACAAATGGAGGTGCAATGGCACCAAACAGTGAGAGAAAAATAGTCTTCTCATATCGCCATGTTGATGGGCTCTAGACGAGGAAAAGGAGGAAAAGGTCCCGGAGGTCGGCCAGCCGATGTCGTAGATGGATGTCGTTTACGCAACGGAACGCCCTAACCATACTTATTTCAAATTCTGTCCAGTTTTACTAATGGACAACATAAAATCAATAACGTGTCAGCCACCTATGCAATTGAATCCTATTCTATAAGTTGTAGAATTTTCCTAACACTTAACGTACCAATATTGCTAGTACATAGTGTACATATTTTTGTAAGGCCCTAACAATTTTGAAGCTAAAATGTCTATGCGACATATATATTTGTGTCACTGTTAGGTTGGAATAGATTGTAAATTTTGAATCGGTGTTTCAAAAAGATCATGTTAGATTTTTTAAAAAGCTTGTTTAAAGAGAGTTTTCTTGCCAAATGAGAGCTCTATTAAAAATATATGGCAGTGATTGAAGCCCTTATAAGGGCTGTTATGCAGCTGGGTAGAAGGTGCCCCTTCTGTCCTCTATCTCTGCGATGAAGACAGCTGTTCTTTCTTCCTCCCTCGTTATTCTTGGGAAGTAGAGCCCGTGATGGGAGGCAATGTGCTGCGCAGCATCGTAGAGGTGGTGGAGTGGTCTGTCTTCAAAGATTTCATAGTAATACTCGTCATTAGTGTGAGGGCGTAGTTCCATTGATTCGTCCTGGGCGGCGATGTTTGCAATGACCTGAATCCTATATAGGTAATGGCATTCAAGAAATTTCCTGCTTTCTTTTTGTCCTCAAGTAGTTTAGAAATTCCCAGGTCATTGCACAGTTTTCCCAAGATTTGGTCCTTAGCCCCTTTTTTCATTCTGACGGTCTTTACTGGTGACTTGAATGACTCCTCCTCCTGTAAGTGCGAGTCAGCCCCCAACTTCTTATCCAAGTTTACTGCCAAACTTGGTGACTGCGTAGTGATAGTAATTACCTTCCCTTTAGTTGCCTTCCCCTTTTTTGGTGGGGGGAGGTGGTGGTGGTGTAGGTTGAAGCTCCGGAATCGGTGAGGTGGCCACGTCCACAACACCCGTCATTAAATGAACTTCAAGTTGTTGTGATAGCTCTGCTATCTGGTCACGTAGAAGTTGCACTGCATCCTCCTGTACAGGTGCCCCTATTTATGGTGCTTGAAGGGCAGTTTCCACGTTGACCGTAGGTGGTGGGGGTGGGGTGCTGCTGGCAGGTCGCCACTGCTTTTACCCTCGATTTCTCCTGTACTTCGAATTCCCCATGTTTTCCTCATTATCTTCTTTGTCCCAGACAAGAAGAAGTGTTGTACTCTTGTCGTCCGCCCTGAGTAAGCCCTACACCTGCTGGTATGACTTCCACCGCTAGTGTACTCAGTAATGACATATTGCTTGTTGCTCGTTCGATGCAGACTGGTCTCGACGTAATAGTTAGGAATATGAAATTTCATTGCTTACTGCTGTGTACAAAGGTTACATTGACAGATGGGACCTCAGGGCAAATGTAGATTTTGATGATATTTACACATTTTAAAGTACCGTGATACAATCACTTTCAACAATTGCCTAACATATCAACTCGATGATGATAGTAATGTAGCATATAAATTTATCAGCTGGAAATGATCAATGTTTCGCCTCAAACGTTTTCAAACAGTTGCACAAATCCTTTGAAAAGACTGTCAAAGAATGCATAACACGAATAGAGGCCACGGTCGAACGATTAATAAAAGCTGAAGAATGACTGATTCATCGCATATATATGTCTGAAAATGAAACGAATTCGTACATCCCCTGGCAAAGCAAAATTCAAAGCGTTGCTTGATGGTTTCAAGCAAAGCTTTACGCAATTAAACAAGGTCATAAATAGATAAACTATTGTTATGATGTTGACATAATGAACTACAAGTAATACTGTATATGAGTAATAGTTCCAAATGTAACGAGGGAACTTGTTATTCATGTCAATTTTTAATCTGAAAGACATCACGTTGTATCCTTGTTGTAACGAGATGAATTGATGAATATGACAGTACAAACCACGCAGAGATTATTCGTCGTTTTATGTCCTATCGTCAAGTTCTTGATAAACTATTAAAATAGTTAGTACTCCATTTTTAAATTTATATTTTAAATGACACTGAAATGTAGTCTTTGTTTTCAGCTTTCGCATTGAAATCCTAAGTTGTAGAAACAATGCTACTTTGATCAGTCATGTTTAAACAAATCCACCATGAATGTATAAATAGGTTGTTTTTATAGGTGGGGATGTATCTTTACACTCTTTGAATCTAAAAATACAAACCATACCAGAAGCTGATCATCAATTTTACAAGTCATGAGTTGTCGATAAACGCCGTTCCACGTCACGTTGGACATCGAGCGTGGGCATATGTAGCTACGCCAAAACCGGGTGATCATAATGTTTACTTAAGACAGTTAACAAGAATTATAGCAATCTCGGTCGACTACTACACACGTCTCCTGTGAATTGCATCATTGCACACATTTAATACACATTTTTTAGCACAAAAAACGTGAACAACATGGAAATCTCCTAATTTACATCATAACAGGTCACGTAATAATTCCTCTGATCGGTAAATTATTGCTAGCTAGATGCAATAATGTTCAATTTTCAAGCGGGAGATTATTCAAAACAATGATATCGCAAGATGCATGTGTTAAGGGTCGATGTACAAAGAAGTTGATCGATGAACCTTGGATTATGACAATCTGACCGACATTTTTGTGCAAATAGTTTCGGTATTTTTATACCTCAGTTGAAGTAGCACACCATTTTAATAATAACAGATCTTGGATTGTACAACAAAATCTAATTTACTAACAACATCCACTAACAACATCTAATCCACTAACATCTAATCCACTAACCTAAATGTTTTCACCATTTCAAACCCGTTTGGATTAGCATCTAATCTACTAACCTAAATGTTTCCACGATTTTAAACCCGTTAGGATTAGCAGAGCTGTAATAAAATATTAAAGTTTCAATCGTCACTCGTAAGACTTGTATATTCATTCTCTTGATTCGTGATAGAATCCTCAAACAGATTAAAAACATGCTTCGTTAGTGGCAACAACTTGAGGCAAGGTTTTGGTATGCACTGTATTACATCACTAAGTAATGTGTAATTAAACTTACTCCAAATGGAATCATGAAAAAGATATGAAAATTTACCTTTAGTGTCATTAATTTGGGACAGAGAATAACTTTATTTAATAAACTGGTTATTTACCTATTCTTACGAATGTTTTATAGATTAGACAGACTGAATATATAACATTTTACAATTTATGCACGTAAGGTGAGGCTTCAAATGGATGCAGACACTTTCAAAACAGATCCTGGAGTGGATGTTACCATCTTGTCAATTTGGTTAGATGCCATCTTCAGTTATTCAGTGTTGAATAGATGAAGATGGCAAACGTTCCA
Organism: Unio pictorum; assembly: GCA_030141615.1. Taxonomy (NCBI): domain Eukaryota; kingdom Metazoa; phylum Mollusca; class Bivalvia; order Unionida; family Unionidae; genus Unio; species Unio pictorum. The sequence goes on from JARLTB010000374.1 coordinate 662,915, forward strand.
CGTTATATGTCTTAAGCACGGACATAAAGAAAAATATCCCGTCTCACCAACCACCTATATCACCTATCAAAATTTACAGTGATATGAGTGTTAATCTAAAATAAATTTGATACAAAACAAGGCATTAATACCAAACAACTTGTGTTTAAGGATAATGTTTACTTAAGACACTTATCCGCACGGACACAAACACAACAAATACACACACGCAAACGTACTAGCAAGCAAAAAAACACAAAACTACACACAACCAATCGTGCGCGCGCATACAAAAACTCAAATTTACACGCTCACACATGCATACATAACACGTACACGCGACACATAAATGTACGCGAGCAAACATACACACACAATTAAATGATTGGCAACTTGATCAGTCTCTCTTTTCGAGAGATCTGGTTGGCACTGAGAAGGGCTGTATTTTCTAACTCTAAATGCACCTGAATAATGGTGGCACCCGTGGTCTAAGGTTTACATTGCCTAGGAGTGAGTGGGAAACAAGCACCGCACTCCAGAAATCCCCAATACGGCTTGCGTCTCTGATTGCCTCTGTCAACTAAAATCCAGCTCCTGGCCTTCACGAGTGGCTTACATTTGAAGTTATGCGAACCGCGTTATCCACCAAAAGGAGAAGAGGTGAAGGCGGGCCACTGGCGCCTTAAAACCAGTTGTTTCGGGTAGATGGGACTTGTAAACCTTGGATGGTAGCTCATCGAGGAGAATGAAAACTCCTATTCCAAGCCTCTCCTGCCTTGCGACTATACACACTCATGTGAAATGCTAAGGGAGTAAACCCCAACAAATATCTGGTGACGGAGTCCCTAAGGCGGTCTGACATTGACCTGAATATCATTCCGGCAACTCCTGCGACACCGTTGGTGCCAAGCTGTATCGACATTTGTCGTTCCCTTAGGACCATCAGTGGCGTGGAGAGGTGGGATATGCTGCATGGGCAACAGCTAATTCCCCATACCACCCTGCCCAGGCTTCGTAGCTCCACTGGAAAGGACACTCCAGCTTCGTCGTATGGCGTCGGCACAACACGAAAAGTAGCAGTTTACCGGTTCTATGAAAAAAAGCTCGATTGGCGTAGGGCTTGGCGTCAGGGTTTACTTCTGACGGTGGGAGAGATCATCAGGTCTCACTGGACAGCAACCGCCCGCCTTAAGCTGGGCAGCCCCCAGTCAGCAAGGTGCTGACCGCCATGACCTGTCTGCTTCACTGGGTGCCTAGAGCTTAAAGAACCATCTCGGCAAGTGGGCCACAAAACTCCGCACCAGGACAGACTCAAAGAAGAAATAAGAAAACTCCAGCTCTTCGTTTTGAGACTTGGAACGTTAGGACCATGTGTCCTGGACTGACCAATGACCTACGACAGATCGACGATACACAGAAGACTGCCGTCATTTACATAGAACTCTCCCGACTGAACAACTACATTGCCTGTTTCCAGGTGACCCGTCTGGTTGACTGCGGCACCATAAGGAAAGCCAATTACACGTTCGTTTGGCAGCGGAAGCCCTCGAATGAACCTAGGCAGCACGGTGTAGGCTTAGTCGTATAGAACACGCTAGTCGCCTTCATTAAACCTCCATCATCAGGTACTGAGAGAATCTTTCCTCTCCGGCTGTCAACTTCCTTATGCCCGGTCCACATCTTCAGCGTGTATGCTCTAACCCTCTGCTCTACCCACGAAGAGAAAGACAAGTTTTATGAGACTCTGGATCAGGCTATATCCAGTATTCTAAACCATGAAGGTCTTTACTTATTAGGACTTTAATGCTAGAGTGAGAGCTGACCATGAGGCATGGTCCACCTGTCTCGGCTTTTACAGATGGTGTAAAATCGACGAGAACGGTCAGCGGGGCAGTGTGGGCATGTTGTTTTCCTTGTGTTTTTCTTAGAGTACTGTCCCATACTGCCAATTAGGAGGGTTTTTCCTGTTTTTAATCTATTGACTATACCCTGGTTTTGCTTGTTGTCAATAGGAGGTGCTTTGTTCTTTCGTGAGACTATTGGTTGTATAGAGTATATGATACGTCCTTTTGTACAGTTATCCCATTCTTTTTGCAATTTGGCTAAGATTTTTCTGTTGATAATCCTGTAGAGTTCTGTTATCCCATACTCTATATTGGTGATGTATTCTTCTTGCAGTTTTTCTTTTGCTGTTATGTCTGCTAGTTCGTTTCCGAGTAATCCTATGTGGGATGGGACCCACATGAACTCGATGTTACAGTTTTGTGAAATGAGATTGTTAATTTCTAGTTTGGCTTTTTTCAGGAAATTTTTCCTCCCCTTTGATTGCCCTGTTTCTAAGGATTTTAATACGCTTAGTGAGTCACTAATTATTATTGCTTTTTGTATCTTATTGTCAGCTATTATTTTAAGCGTTTCTAAAATATCAAATATCAAATGGAGTCAAATATCAAACTTGCCTTCAATGCTAAGAGGAAATGCGATAGGCATCTCATAGGAATCTTCCTCGATCTAGAAAAAGCGTTTGACCTGGTCTGGACAAACGGACAAACGGACTAATTGCCTAGCTAAATCATTATGGAATAAATGGCAACATGCATGCCTGGATAAAAAAACTTTCTAACCAACAGGCGCATCAGAGTAAGAGTAGAAGACCAATATTCCGACGAGCTCACTTGAGATAATGGTACACCGCAAGGGAGTGTCCTCAGCCCGACACTGTTTAACATCATGGTAAACGACATAGAAACATCAATTAATCTCATTAAAGTGGACCTATCACAAGTCGCAGATGATAGTGGTCTATGGAAAGCTGGAAATCCTCATAGCAATAAAATAATCTCTGAACTACAAACTAACCTAAACAACATTGGGAAGTGGGCAGACAAATGGGGATTTAAGCTCTCCAAAGGAAAACCTACAGGCGTAATCTTCTCTCCAAGACACAGATACAATTTTAGTCCACCTACACTCTTTATACAAGGAGACCCAATAAAATTTGAAAAAACAGTAAAATTCTTGGGAATGCTCTGTGATCAGAACCTCACCTGGAAACAACATATTAACGAACTAATTATTAGATGCAACAGGGACATAACCCTACTCAAAAACATTAAGGGACTAAAATAGGGAGCAGACCAGGACACCCTGCTAATCATATATAGAGCCCTAATTAGATCCAAACTTGATTACGGGTGCCAATTGTATACCACTGAAAACAACACACTTCTAAAGAAACTTGACAAAATACAATCACAAGCCCTTAAAATATGCACAAACAGCAGAAAACATACATCAATAGAAGAAATGCAAATACTTACAGGAGAATCATCACTATCGCTTAGGAAAGAAGAACTAACCCTACGATACGCAACACGATTATCTATTCACCAAGCAAATCATCCAACTAGAATAACAATCAACAAATGCAACATCCCATTCAGCAAAACTAGTCCCCCGCCCTCCATCTGGAAAAATCATACACATATTATATAAAGAAATGGAAATTGATAAGCTCCAAGCGGAAATTATCACATTTCCAGACAAAACTCCATGGAACAACAGAAAAGCAAAGATCAACACTACAACCCTAAACTTCGGGTCCAAAGAAATAAACCCTCATGAAATAAGATCCAAAATCCTACAGAATCTGGAGGAAAATTACAAGGATTACACCAAGATATATACGGACGAATCAAAAGCCACCAGTCCATACAAAACATCAGCAGCAGTAGTAATACCAGACCTACAAATTAAAACTGGTAGTAGGCTCCCAGACCTCTGTTCCGTATATACTACTGAATTCTGGGCTATTCTAGAATGTAGCCAGACTGACTAACGCTTCGCTATATATCACTGAAGCGCGGACTTGAAGGAAAATATCTCCCTTACGCAAAAACTAACAATGATGATGATTTAAATTATAGACGCTGTGCGTCTGGTCAATGCCCAAATTAGTTGTAGAGTTGGTATGGTGACATGTCCCCACGCACTAATGTGTGATAGACGCACTCAATTAGGCCGTCATTTTTGGGCCAAAATCGGCCGTAGCGACCTGAACGGCTACTTACACGAGTGGGATTAGTACACAACACGCAATCATGTATTTATTTACTATCATTATCATCATACTGGAAGATGGCAATCATTGCAATATGTGAGGCCATTCGTGATTGGTCAACAACTTATGACGTCGCATCTGGTCACATTTAATATGGTGGGTGAAAATTTTTCACAACTCCGCCCATTTTCGATGTCTGAGAGTGGAAAAGGATGCGCAAAACCCGAAAAAAAGGCGCTATTGAACTGTACTCCTGAAACGCCTGCCCGCACTTAATCAAATTTTAGTCCAAACGAATGGACGTTAATAAACCAATATTGTGTAAGTCACCTTTTCAATTGAGTCAAATAATTCGAGTTTGTAAAATTTCTTTTTTGACATCCTAAAACTATTATAGTGCATAGCTGTTACAGCTATTGGATTTAATTTATTTATCTTTTATTGTTAAATCCAAATTTGTCATTTAGGGTTTAATATTCCTTAATTGGGAGATTTTTTCTTAAAAATTCAGGTTGACCTAGACTCTAGTTGTAAACAGGCTGACCTTGGCTTGGTTACCTCTTTATCTGACCTTGCTTCAGATTGATAAACAGGTCATTAATACTATTGGTTAATTTCAAGGATAACTTTTATTTTTAGTTCTTGGGGTGTAGGACATATCTAGGGTACGTGATGTTTAGTGAAGGCAGTCTCTTTCTGTGACCTTCCATGAACCTCTATCAATTTCTAGAAAATCACGTGATCACTTGTTTACTTAAGAAAATCAAGTATAAGAAATATTGTTTGGGAAAGAACAAATCAGCAGAATTTTGGGCTTTAAAATTAACAGTTGTGTAATTCATGTTTGAGTGTTAATATTAATTATTTTATTCTGGACATTGTGTCGATTCATTGAAGAAAGAAGAATTATCTGGAAAAGGACATGTGTTTATGATTTTCATTTGGATGATAAAACAAGAACTGCATCACGTGACATTGTCAGCCATTTTGGATTACATCGTCAAGATTCGAACCTGGAACTATTAGAACATTTATTTATCAGGACTCTTGCAATTCCATTAGTGGATTATTTTTGTGAATTCTATATTGGATTAAGGTTGGATTTGGTTCTCTAAAACTGTAAGTTTATTTATTTTATGAAAATAATTGTACTTAATAAATTAATTGTTCAAGTTATACAAGCTTGTTAGTTTTCACTCTTTCTGTGTTGCTGCTTATTCGAGCCTAAGCACGTAACAATAGCGTCCATATTTAATTCCGTAAAATTATTGCCTGAATGACTTACGGTACCAAAAAAAATCAAATTAGGTTTGAGATGGACATTAATCAAAATGAGAACCATTCCTTTTTTTGTACAGTCATCTTCCAGGGTGAGTAGCTGCTACCGCTATATGAATTTTATTATTATTATTATTATTTCTCTTTTTTCTCCGCACACCGTACTTAACGCCTTGTACACCTCAATGAACCCATGTGAGTTAAAATGCCAATCCATGAACCATGGGAAGGACAGTGCCTGAAAGGTTTAGTGATTGTGTGTTTTAATTTTTTTTTTTTTTTTTTTTTTAGTTGGTAGTATTAGTGATGGTGGTGTATGGCCTTTTGTTGATGGGGAGATTTTTGTTTATTTTTAAACGCCTTTCCCATTATTGATGTGAGTTAGATAATTAATAATATTGTGGTATGTTTTTTGGTTCTGTGATAATTTCCAGTTAGGTCGGTGGTGAAGCTATGTGTTTTGGCTTGGTTTTAAATCGAGATTTTTTTCCTTTGTATCTAAGGCAGGTGTCAAAGATGTGCTTTAGATTTTCTGGGAGCGAGCAATGTAGGCGTTTGCCACTTGCGTCTCTGTTGAGTGTTAGGTATTTCCCGATTCTGCTGGCCAACTTAGTTTTGCCGATTATGATTCTATTGATGGCTTTTTTATATTGCCTTTTTTTTGTTGATGGGTTTATATTCCTTGACATGCTGCGTAGTAATGAACTAACAATTATTGCATCTTGAATTAAAGTGATTTTCACCCACTAGGGGCATGTGTCACTGTTTAATTTCCAGCACAGCTGGATAATTAATTTCTCCTGGGGGAAGGAATGCGTGTCACATGCCCATGCATTTATGTACTCACAGAGTACTATTTGATTTAGTCGTCAAGAAGAAGTTACTAGTTACGTCCTTTGTCTACTTTTCTATGCCAATTTCCAATTATTTTGAAATGTTTCTTCTATGAGGTAGATCCATGACGGGGCAACAGCATTGCATTCTCTAATTATTCGCCCAGGATATCCTCATGCTTAAAGCCGTAGGTAATCCAGTTCTGCTTTTCTAGTTGCATTCATATTCTTCTGCCACCAATTCATGAGCCCCACTCAGTCAATGCGGTCCTGCCTGGTCCGTGTCCACTGCCTGCCTGCCTGCCTGAATGAATGAATGATAAACTATCATTCAAATCGCGATTTGAATTATAGTGCTTCGAATACTAAGAATCATTTAGCACTGTTTAATATCAGTACAGCTGACTATTTAATTAATCCCATTGGGTAAGGAATGGTGCCACATCCCCTATTTAATGAGGTCGTCATGTCGAGCCTTTATTGAGGGGCTATCGACATGAATGTAAGACCTAGGTGAGTGGGAATGGACCCAACACACAACACACTCAGCCCTATAAACCAATCGGAGGTGACGTACTAGGGGTGCAGTGGCTCCAAATAATGACGAGAGAAAAATAGTTTTCTCATATCGTCATGTTGATGGAGTCTGGTCGCGAGAAAGGAGGAAAAAGTCCAGGAAAGAGAGCCCATAGATGTTGACATCCTTGACACGCCCTAGCCATACTTATTTTCAAATCAATTCAAGTTATACTAATGGCCATAAAAAGTACCAATAATGTGTATGTCACCTATACAATTGCATCAAATTCAAGCAAGTTGTAGAATTTTCCTATTTCCTATCGTACCAATAATACTAGTACAAAGTGTACATAAAAAAGTCCCTAACAAATTGTTTTCTAAAATGTCTAAACGACATATGTAGTTTTGTCACTGTTAGGTTGAATAGATTGTAAATTTTGAGCGGTGTTCGATATTGATCAAGTCAGATTTCTCACAAAAGCTTGTTCGAATAGAGTTCTCGTACCAAATGAGAGCTCATTTAAAGCATAATGGTAATATGGCAGCCCTTAAAAAGGCTTGTAAGCAGCTCTGGAGAAACTACCTCTTTTGTCCTCTACTGCTACAATGCGTGCAGCAGTTTTGTCTTCCTCCCTGTAAGCTCTTGGGAAGTAAACGCCATGTAGAGAAGATAGGTGCCTCGCCGCATCGAAGAGGTGGGTGAGTGGCCGCTGCTCAAAGATGTTATAATAATACTGAGTCAGTGTTGTTTTGGCGAAGTTCCACTACACAATTCTAGAGGTTGATGTTTGCAATGACCGGAATCCAATGTAGGTGACAGCACTGATGAAATTCGTGGCCTGTTTCTAATCCTCAATTAGATTTTGTAATCCAAAGTCGTTGCAAAGTTGGTCATGAGCTCCTCGTGGGTTTTCTTCGACATTCTGACAGTTTTCTTGGCAGGCAGGAATTCCTCTTCAGAAGACGTAGAGACTTCTAAGTCTTTCTTCAAGTCGATTGCCACCCTTGGAGACTGCTTAGGGGTAGATGTTAATGGCTTTTCTTTCCTTTTAGCCGGTATTTTCTTTGCTTTCCCTTTGGTGGTGGTGGTGAAGGTGGTGGTGGTGGTGACGCTTAAACTATAGGTTATGACGTGGCTTCCTGGACCGACGTTGTTTCTAGTATTTGTTGAAGTTGATTGGCAAAATTTACCAAATTTTCACTGATAACCGTGGCTACACTCCCTGTTACAGATTCCCCCTTTCGGGGGGAGGTGGAGAGGTCGGTTTCTCAATGACACGTGGTGTTGGGGGTGGGGTGACTTCTCGATCAGGTTCGGTCTTTCTCCACTGCCGTCGTTTACCCCTTCTTCTGCTGTAACCCAGATTCCCTCTATATTTTGTCCCTTTTATAAGATGTCATCTTATGTATAAAAACAAAATTACGTGTTGATTTAGTAATGTTAAAAGAATGCTTCGATGAATAATGTTTTCTTTCGGTGGGTAGAGGCGTCATTTATTTTTAATTTGTATAATGCCGGGGATGGGCTCTATTATAATGACTATATGTTGTATGCATATATATAATGTACTTGACGTTGTAATAAAAATCATGTTCAGTTTATACCTGACAAGGGACATTTATTTTACCATCAAAAGAATACAAAAAAAAACTTTTCTATGATTGTGGAATAAATATTATGATTAGTATTGATGTAAGCATATTTACTTGCATTTGAGCTAACGATGTACTCGTGAATCTGAACAAAGAAACTTCTAGAATCGTAGTTATCATCAAGTGAAAAAGTATTTACAGAAAATGGTAATTGCGAACTGGGTCACGAAGAAGGCATATATTCTTGCTTATATAAATCGTTCTTGCCTTAACACTTTGAACCAGAATCAGTCTCATTGATATGTTTTTTATTTGAGTTGATTTATTTTATTTCCTCAAATCATTATTCACTTAAATATGCTCAAAATTACATTGCCTTGACTATAAGATTCTTTTGGAATTATAGTGAATTCAAAAAAGAACATTTTGGATTAAATTCTTGTGATAGATAAAAAGATTGTTTGTATAGCTCTACCCTCTACCCTCCAGGAACATCCCTGCAGTCCAGTCCACTGGCATATTAGCATATTCTTGATCACATTCACATCAACACATTCAATATCAGAATTGGAATACCACTGGAACTCATTTGTAACCTTATACTTTAAGGCTCTTGCAATAGAATTTGTCAGACTAGTATTCATTTAGTTCAAAATACTGTAAGTTTATTTGTTAATTTTTTTACTTACTATTATCTGAAAATAAATTATTTGCTGAATTTGCTCGTTTTTAGTAACTGAGATTAAGACAACAGAGGCTTAACACAGAGGTGTAGGGGATGGGGCGGGGTGCTATGCTATCAAAAGATCAAGCAATACAATTTTTGCTATACATTTATCGACTTCAGATTAATTATAAGGCTTTTTTAACCGTAACTGAAAAAACAGCCCCACCCCCCAAGAAAACTTGCAGTTCAGCATGTTTGTTGCATACTTCATTTAAATTGAATTACACTTTAAGAAAGTAAATGATAGTCGTTTTTTCTTTCAGGGTGGTACTTTAACATCAACTAATATGTTATAGTATGATGGTGGTGTGAGGTAATTTTGTCATTAAGGTCATTTTTAGAACAACGTTTAGAAATGATGTATTTTCTTTACATTATCTGAGAATACTGTTGACATATACGAACTATAGATATCTCGCTTCCTTTATTGATTAGATAGATAGATAGATAGATAGATAGATAGATAGATAGATAGATAGATAGATAGATAGATAGATAGATAGATAGATAGATAGATAGATAGATAGATAGATAGTGAATAGAAGCACACGCTAAGAATTGTACATTAAAGGTATTCTTGCTAAAGATAGATATTTTAAATGACGAATACTTGAAAGAACAAACATATGGACAGAGGGAGCACACACGACATTTTTGGAATGCTTTGTATAAAAAAATAATTTACACATTTATTTGTTAAAACACAATGCCGAATACAAAATTCGTTTTCGACATGGTTTGTGTCTTTTTTAACTGAGTAATTATTCGTGTTTATAACAATATATATATTGTTCTAATTATATCTTGTCCCTTTTGTTTCTTTAATTACAGTTCTCAGTGCATTATTCTCACAAATCTCTTTAACCAAAATATATTTTCAAACGTGGCAAATTATTTGCATCATGCCACATTCCATTCTTGATAAGCCTTTATTGAAAATTATACTGATATCCAAAACAAACATATATATGTACGACTGAGATTTTAAAATAGGTTTTTCAATCATGATATTTTAATGTAAAGATCGATGTTTATTATACTAGCTGACGAATCCAAGGGGTCACTCGAGTTGAATAATTATACTGATTGTTGATGTACTCGTAAGTACTTCAACAACGAGGAAATTTGTATGATTTGTGCAAGCACGGTTCAAAACACTTTGATTGGTTACCTTTGACCATTGGTTATATTCATGTGATAAGGTACTGATATGGGATATTTTTTAAGATAACAGTTTCATTGGTGAATGAATATTTTTTCCACGTTTAATAACGATATTATAGAAAACTATGTGACCAAATAAAAAGTGAAACGAAAAAAACAAGTAGAAAAAAACTCACAATTAATGGCATTGAATATTTTTTTGGTAATGTAGTCTTAATGTATTAAAATATCCATTACACTTACAAACAAATTATATCCACTAAGTTACACGAAAAAGGTGGTATTTTCACTTTAAGTTTTTCTTCTTCATTCATATTTCAAATTAGTTACATTTAAACACCGAATCTGCAGGATATTGTACGTTCCTAGGTTCTGGATAAATTCATTTAACATGGATACAGATTCTGGTCTTCATTGGAGTGATATAGAGGATGTGTATGCCCTTTTCTAGGAATATCACCGTGTCTAGGAAATCGCGTGGCTGTGTGGTCAGGTTTGAAGGATATCAAATGTCTGCTTGAATTCTCAAGTGTATGAAATGTACTATCCTATATCTTTGAATATGCTCTTTCTTTATCCAAACTTACAATTAGAAGTAAGAGCTTTGTGTTCATTCTTTTAGGTTAATCCTTTTTGACTTCCTCCTTTTTGTCGCATTATTGGTCAGTCCATTCCTTATTTCCGTCATGTACGTTTAGCTATTGAAGATTCCTGTTCCTGATCCTATGCTTCTTACACACACTGTAGTCGTATCATTACATTTCCATTGGTAAAAATTTTACCACGTGATCAAAATCAATTACGTTTATTTCTGTATGAACTGTAAAGTCTTACTGGATAGTTTCTCAATTTGACACGTCCCTAATATTTAAGGTAGAAGGCATGGACCGAATTATCACCATCTGAGCATTTTTCAGTTCACACATTAGCTAAATATGTAATGTAGTTTAGATTTACTTTGGGTTAGGTTTGGAAACTGGTTGACTTGTTGGTGACTGCCTGTCACAGTTAGACTAGCACAGGAGATTAAATGCGTAACTTGGGCTTCAAATGAGCCGCGAACTTGGCTTGAGTATTTACATGCGTCTGCTACAGAGATAAATATCTAAAAATCTAGATGGTTGAGGAGTGATGAAAAGTATGCTAATTTGTTACAGTACTAGTGAACTTTATTCATGTAAAATGTACATACTGATTCTTTTAGCTATATTGTCACAGGAAAATATTCAAAATACCCCCTTTCTGTAAAAAAGAGAATTGGGGGCAGTGTTGATTCAGTATAAAAACCACTAGTTGCATGAGGAATTAACTTTAATTCCTCAGTCAGAATCTTACAAGCATCCTTTCAACTAAAATCATTAGTTCATTTTTATTTGTGTCTTTAATGTAATAGTATTATCGTTTTTCTGCTATATGTCATTGTCGGACAAAAATTTACCAAACAAACTGTCCAGTGAGACCGAAGAAGAACTACTTTTCTAAGAATACCCACTTTTATAAATAGAGCCGCTTGTAGAATAGAAGATAAGCACTGCCAATGAAGGCAGACTAGACGTAAGCATTAAACGAAAAGAATATTTTTTTTATAAAATCATTCTTTCTTTGTGGAAAAATAATTAGTACCTGATGCAAGATAATCCTATCGCGCTCAGATATACTGGGTTTTGGTTATACCTGTGCTTTCCATCCATAATGTTACACGTGGATAAGAATTTTTATATTAGCTAGCGTGCGGTGCAACATCTCGCTTAAATTATTACTAAATAGGCGTTTTCACCGAAGTATAAATGAAAATATAGTTTCATTATGGTGACGGGATATAATTTTATCAAGGATACGTACACGCGATTAGAGTTATCTCCCCGGTATTTTATAATAGTACTAGTTTATGAATCAATGAATACGTTTTTGTTTATTTTTCTCTCCGTCTGTATAGCAAGCAAATCGGCGTCACAAATAATGTATTTTCAAAGAAATACAAACAAAGGTATCTTACTTCAGAAAATAACTCTATCTTAAGACAAGATAATTTAATGTTTTACGACCTAGTCGATGACAAAAGGTCAGATGATTGTTGTTAGAAAAGGTAGAGTCAGAATGTTTTAAAAATTATTTTTCTTTATTGATGAACAATTTTTTTGGTTGGATTTTTTATATAAAACTAATATCAGTTTTTCTAAATCTGTCAGTTTTCTCCCTTCATCTAAATTTTATCAGCGATAATAATTAAGAAATAAAAGAGAGTACAAACGACAAATAAGTCACGCCTTTTGCGTGAGCTATTTTTGTTTTTCCAAGTATTAGTTGCATTCTATAAATATGTATCACCTATAATATAACTCAAAATTTCCTTTTAAAGTCTGAATTTAAAACGATATTTAAACATTCTCTTTGCAGCAGATTTTCAACAGTTAATATATTCGTCTTTATCCTCAACGCATGTGAATCGCCAATGGAAGTATATATGTTTCTACAGATAACATTTCTCCTTTTATTAATCTCCTTTCACCCTTTACACGAAAATGAACGTAGTCTTCCCCACTAGTAGACTCAGTGATATTCGACATTTAGCTTTTCATGATATAGTAACTTTTGTATGAGTTATATAATCGATAAAATAAATAAATAAAAGATAATCTGTATAGAAACCATTAAATAAGCACTGTATATAAGGACCTAGATTACATTTATACATTTATATAAAGACGACCTCTTTTATAAGACCACTGCTAGATTGAGTAGACTTTTCAGTTAAGTTTGACTGCACGTTAAGAAATCGGATTTTCTTTATGGATGTTCGATGGTAAGATCTGAATTTTTTGAGGGAATGTATACAATTATTTACGTACAATGTATACAATTATTTACGTACAAAATCTTCAGTGCTTGGTCGACCTGATGCATCCACATAATATAAAGAGGTGTTCAATCAGTGAATTAAAAATAAACGGCCAAGATTGTAATATGTAGATCCGTGAAATTATGGACTAGCTAGTATCAGGATCTATTGCCCATTGTTAATAGATTATAGATTTTGGTAGACAACTTATACGTGTACACAAAGGTTTTCCTCTCCCCTACCCCCTTAACAAAATTAAAGGAAACTGAGAATTCCAATATCTATATGAATTTGTATGGAATTGTTAAAGACCGATAACGGCGATGACAACAACAACAACATCAACAACAACAATAATAATAATAATAATAATAATAATAATAATAATAATAATAATAATAATAAGTACTAGTAGTAGTTTTATAAGTAGAAGTAGATCTGTTTTTTCTTATTTTTAACTGCTGAAACTACAATGTATTCATTCAAAGTCAAATAACAACACATTTTAGCATATTACAAGCGTGTTACTAAAATAAAATGGATTCAACCGAGATCGAGAATTATATTTAAAATCTTTCTCAAGTAGTACTCATATCAGATTGTCCCGTGTAGCTAGTTTAACCTGGAAATATATGGAACAAACCTTTTGAAATTAAATATTTAAATATCACGAATTTATTAATGAAACAATTAACGAATGAAAAAATAATTTTGAATAAAGAAAATATATGATTCGGTGAAAACATGTTATATGTCCTTTATTAACATTAAATTTAGCGTATGTTTCAAAATATTTAAATTTTTTATTTATGTTATCATTTATTTCTTTTAAAACCTTTTCTTATGAAACAGTGGCACCTTCACAAATTAAATAAAAAGGTCTGATTTTGAAAATTATTCGAAATGTAAAGATAAGAAACTTTTATAGACTTTGACTTCATTATTCTTTGAATTCTGGGTAATTAAGCTTATTATAAAATGCATAAAAGTTAACTTGTACGATGCGCTTTTGAGAAAGAATGAAGGCAACAAAATTTAAATAAATAAATATATTACATTATTCTTAGCAGCTAGGATCAACGTTACCCATAAAGAAAATAACGTGCAGGAAAAAAGTGCTGTTTTCTGTTTTCGATTGTGTTACTAAATTCTATCGTAATAAATCCATACAAATTCTTCTTTTTCTTTATTGTAACTCAACTTTTGTCATTTTTGTTAATGGGTTAATGAAACTTTTTATACTCTTGTAAGTTGTACATCGCCGCCAAGAGCTGTACCCGATTATCAATCGGAATACCATTTGACTCTTTCAATCTTACCCTTAAATACATCCGGGCATTGTAGATTGACCATGTTCAGAACCATTTCATAGAAATCAAATTGCTAACTCATCCCTGCTGATATGATTACAAACAGTGCCAATCCTTTATGGACGGCACATTTACGTACATAACAATTTTACATCGATTTGATGTAAATATCTAGATCAAACAATATAAGTCACTTTGAGGTTGATTGAAACGTATAAATGGTATTTTACCCGTGATACTGTGCTGCACTTTTGTTGTACATTTGTTCAGTATGTTATTACTGTTCTAGCTCAGAGCTGCGTATTTAGTATGGACATCGTTTTGGCTTCACAAAAGTATATAAAGTATATATTTTATAATGCATAATCTTTCTTTGCTAAGCACAGCAAAGGCTAGGTTCCATGGATACCCTATGTACCTTTTCAATCTGTGCGTCAGCCAGTATCGTGGAAACGGTTTGTAGATTGTTGTTATGATATAACGTGTCACGGGGAGTTAGATGGTATAATAAATACATTCAGGTAGTACAGTTACCTTGCAACTTTCCACTAACAAAAACGAACCTAGAACCCCAATGTAAGTTCATTAGTCCAGATGGGGGACTTTTGCAATATAATACTATCTAGTACGCGATTTGCATTGTTGTTTCAGTCGATACTTCATAATACCTGTTCTCTTCTTTTGTAAAGTAGTCGACTAATTATATTTCTAATGCTGAACAGTAACATTTTATTTTACTTAGTTACTCACTTTGCAATGTGAATTCAACAGGTAACAGCAGAGTCCATAGATTCTCATTTTTCCTTGAACAAGTTAAGACGTTTCTTTAGTCCCACCATGGTGTATGCATGCACCAGTAGAAATAGTGGGTTTCACGGTTAATATCTCTCCTTAATAACGCTAGAGGGCGTCTCGGTGTAACTCAAGTCAGGATAGTTTAATCAGTAAAGATGGCAGATGTAGATCAAGAAAATGTGACAGACCGCTCACATTATGCAAGCAAGATCGATATCTCATTATCTTAAAAAGAAATTCTATCAATATTTGATCAATTATTTTTACATCTTTCATTATTTTTTTCACTAACTTGCGCTGCTCCCAACCTTTAAATAAATGCTATCGGTCCATTTTATAACTTAATTGTCTTCCCATGACTACATTATGCTCTGATTTGTATTATTTAACTGTGTGAAAGTGTATTGCTGCATAAAATGTTCTTCCAATTTTTCTCACTTAACGAATCTGAAAATATGTTTATTGTTGACAGCTTTGATCACAGTAGTTACTGGCGACTGAACGACAAATTGTAAAAAAATTATAACTTCTTAAGGTTCTTTCATTATTGATTTAGAATGTTGCATTTCTATTAATGTTCATTATATTTTTCAGAAAATATTGTGAGTATTTTTTTTTCTTATCAAAATGCACAAATGTCAACCACGCTTGATCAGACGCGCACGTACGAGTCTCCTTGACGATTTTTTGAATTGTATTTCCTTCAGCGGTTGGAAGTTTTAGAGTATACAATTTGGAGAAATGTCCATCTTAGACACACTATGCATGTATATGATATTTGTAGCTTTCACCTATCTGCCTGCCTGTCTGTATTTATGTCTGTCTAATTTCATATGGTGCATGGGTCCGTATATCCTCGAATGAATGTGTATTAGCATACGTATATTAAAAAAACATAATTCTCTTTAAAAACGAATATAAAATGATGCTAAGATAGAAAGAGTTACTTACAGATAAAGACAAAATATATGAATATTTGTGAGTATCATTTTACTATTGACTTGTAGAGCATCTTCTTATTAGCAGTCTCTTTTTAAATCATACAGTCTGAAATTTTACATCCGGCTACGTGGATCGATATTGATCTAAAAGGAGAACCAAAGTAATAGGGTGAACTCTGTGAAATAATTGGATCTTTAAAACTGACATATTTGATGCAAGGAAAGATAAACAAAATTAAACTCATTTTAAGAAGGCTGTTCTAGATGAATTTGCTGGTGATAATCAGAATTGTTGTCGAAACACCCCATCAAATTTGAGAGTTGTTTTGTGTCAGCATAAGCACACACAAAAATCATGCTGAAAGTTATTACATGTATCGTCGGACACTTGATGTTTCAATGTAAAAACAAAAGTGAAACCAAAACAAACGTTATTGGGCATGTTTTTTAATCCGAATATTGCATGATATTTACACCCAAATATTTGTAATATAACATAGTTAACTCGTGTTATAATCGAACTATCAGCCTTGCAAAAGTAACTGAGAACAACAAATACATTTAAAACAATGACAAATGAAAATTGTTACTACGATTAGTAAGTCAGTTGAAACTGCGAACCCCTCTATACATGGGATGCTTTGTGAACCAACAGTTGTGTAATTTTGTTTTTTTTTTTTTTAAATTTGACAGTGTTTTCTTTGAGGACATGGGACTGATTTACTAACGACAGAAAATTATAACGATATATAATGACAGCAGAGCAATGGTTGGTATCTCATTTCAGTTCATGCGAATGCAGACTCAAGGTCTGTCGTCAAAGTTGCTCTTCCTTTTTACTCCCACCACTTCAGCAGCCACCATGGCGTGCAGCTGCATTTAGCATCTTTGATATAGGTATCGCTATTGCAGAACTGCATCTTACAGTCTGGAAAATAAGTTAATAATTACAAACGATCCCTTCATCCGGTATATCAGTGCTTGTACACAAACATGTATGTATGTATGTATGTATGTATGTATGTATGTATGTATGTATGTATGTATGTATGTATGTATGTATGCATGTATGTATGTATGCAGGTAGGTAGGAGCCGCGATGTCTCAGTAGTTTAGGCAATGGACTCCTGCTTGATTGATACCAGTCTGCAGGTTTGATCCCCCAATGGTCCATTATACAAATCTGTTATATGATTGTGTGTCTATTACATGTACTCCTCCCATAATTTTGTTACAAATTTGTTTATATCACCGGCTTACTCCTACCCATCTACTCCACCCCCACCCCACCCCCCACCTCACCCCCCCCTCTCTCTCTCTCTCTCTCTCTCTCTCTCTCTCTCTCTCTCTCACTCTCTCTCTCTCTCTCTCTCTCTCTCTCTCTCTCTCTCGCACACACGCACATAACGACACATGTTAATATTATCGAGATAGAAAGGGAGAGAATTCTCACCACAGAATCCATTGTTACAATTTCCTGGACAGTCTGCACACTTTGCCCCCGCTTTCCATGGATATTTTACGTCCCAGTTATACTGACTAAACAAAGAATAAAAAAAGATACCATGATACCGCATACTAAATTAAAAAGGATACGATCATACCGCATACTAAATTAAAAAGAATACGATGATACCACATAATGGATTACAAAAAGGCTTGATGGCTTCATATTTATGTTTATGGACAGTAAACACATAAAAGCGAACACAAGTCGGAGAACTCGGAAACGTCTAGCTTCCATGGACAAGTAGCAACTTAAGGTATTTATTTTCTTTACTAATTTCAAAGATAATCCCATTTTGTAAGTTACAATAATAGTCATACCAATGACGGACGCATCACTACCACAACAGTATACAGTATAAATTTCTGTATCTCTACCTTTCTATCTATAATGGCATATATGAATGTATTTTGAACGCATCTTTAAAAATGAATTTCTACCTTCAGGTATGTATGTATGTATGTATGTATGTATGTATGTATGTATGTATGTATGTATGTATGTATGTATGTATGTATGTATGTATGTAAGAAAAAAAAAACAAGAAATCCGCTATCCTTAATACTTAACGGTATGCGTAGTTACAGACGTAAAGTTTAAAACTGGGACATTCCTTATATCCACAACCAACCGCTTGTGTTTTCCAGAGCATCAGCTGTGAAGAAAGTTAGATTGTAAACAGGGCGTTTAAAAAACATTCCATTTTTATAGTTTACAGTATTAACAGTCTGTACATGATGTTGCACACAAATTTATTTTATGACAAATAGATTGCGGTATATGAAAGGCAATATTCCCAAACATACACTTCATGGCGTTATCAAAACACTTGATGCATAACCTGATCCCAATAAGATTTTTATTCTACAATCTTTAAGGTTCCTCTCCAGAATGGTCACCTTCAAACAGACCACATCACCGTGAAAGTATTTCGCTTATTATATTCCTCTGTCTCAAGTGAGTGGATGTGTTGTGATTATTAGTGGGTGGTATTTTATCGTCAAAAAATGTTCAAGTAGCTGCAGTTTTATTTATATATTGCCGGGGAGATAACCATACAAATCAGCTTCAGATTTATAGTCTGTGGCATCAGGAATGCATCGGCTTTCACCGGTATGGAATGCGTGTTTGTTGTTTGCTTTTTGTGGACTTTTAATGTACCTTTAACAGTTTGAATGAAATTGATATAATGTCTGCAGTGCGTCTTGATGTCTAGCACCGGGGAATCATGTCGCAGACATGCGGTATCATGTCCCACCCGGTCACAGCATACTGACACCAAGACGACCAGTCCAAACACTAACCTCTTTATACTAATTGGGTGTGGTCGTATTGAATGCAGTCAGATACAATCGGACAAGGTGAGATTGACACTAAAAAATAAATCTCATCTGTCTTGTTCCTCCAAAAGCTATATTCTTTAGGGAAAAACAATAAACAAAAGTACATATGCATAAGATATACTAATATCTAAGTTAGAAGTATTTCATCTTTAAACTTCCAATCCTGCATCACGGTGTTATGATGATTTCGGTATTGTCTGCGTTTGCTTTCTGTCTCAGCCAATCGACAACATCAAAGGTGTTCAAAGTGTGTATACCATTTCAGAGCAGCTTAGACCAAAAATCAGCTAAGACAATTAAGTGAAACTTCGGTTTCTTTAACTGCGTTACATCATTTTCACAAAACCATGCTAACAACAAAATTAAAGGCAAATATTTTACCTCGAGTCGGACTTTTTTGCTACCTTTGTCTAATAGATAGGAACTTGTGCATATTTTAGAAGTGTTTAATAATACGTTTTCAAATCGACATTAAATACGATTTTAATTTTTCTATTTATTTGTATATGATATAATCTGCATAATATATAAAGGTTCCACATATAAGTACATCATTAACATAAGATTAGCACTGTCATCTGATTATCATTTAAAAACTGGTTGGATTAATATAGAAGATTCGCAATGTGATTAGATTGACGTTTACTTACCTGCGTATAATGACCCACAGCCGATCCATTTGTAGACCCAACACCCAA